>JAGKTI010005754.1:16202-43600 GCA_018397915.1 Birgus latro
AGTCAGTGTTACAGACTGTTTGGGGTAAAATATAGGAATTTTGGGTAAAACTGACTTCACTAGGATAACATGAGCGGAGCTTATGGAAGCCCTGAGAGCGCTTGCAGGTAGTGTCTTTCTTGCCCGCCGGGTGAAGAGAGCGAAAGAGTGAGGTTAATCAGTCGGCGTGCTACCCTGTTTGTAAACAGAAGATGGCGACTACAGGTGCTCCAAGTGTGGACTTTTTTTTTTTTTTCCTCTTCTGTGAGGAGGCTGATCTTTACCAAATTCATTGTGTTAAGTAATGATACATTAAAGATCTTTGGGTGTAGTGACGAAGCACCTATCTCTAAACTAAGATGAAGTACAGTATAATGCCTCCCATTATCATCTTCGCGTATATAAGAATGATTATGAATGTGTTAAATGTGAGTTTTGTTGACACTTGAGCATACAAACTTTATCAAATAAACTTCAATCGTTGTTTGACCAACGCCTTCCGCCATCGTGATTGTTTTGGTTGGTCAGTGATTTGTGTCTACTAGAACGAGCTTTTTTTTTTTCCCCCCCGCTTGATCTGCAGCGCGCCGTATTGCCCAAGTGGACACATCGAGGCTGCCGGAACTGTTCTGTCAACCTGTAGATTCTCGCCAGTTTTAAGCAGGTATGTTGATTTATTTGGAGATGTCTAGCTTGCAAGAATATTGAGAAATGTGTGAGAGTCAGGTGGAGGATGAGATCAAGGATGAGAGGGAGATATTGAGTGGAGAGATATTGAGAGAGGGCTGTAAGAGAAAAGCTAGTCAGATAGCAGAAGACAGCTTGACATGGAAATATGTTTATGGTCACCTCTTATGGAATTAAGATGTCTTGCAATAGTTAGACAGACATCTGGTGAGCTAAAGCCAAGGACGTCAGTAACTCTCCGGCATTCCACAAATGAACCACATTTTTTGTTACAAATTTTCAGGGAGATAGCTGAAGGAGAAATCTTTTGATGTATGAATGCACCAGCTATATTTGGCTAAATAATACCCAGCAAGGAGATACATTTCTATCAAATAGATGGTAAGTTCATCACTTAACTGGTTTACTAGCTGGTTGCAATGGCTACCCCTATGATTAACAGTTGGCTCGGCAAAAATTTACTAGGTGAATAGGGTAGCCGATATCTGCTTGCATGCCATAGGATGGGCTGAGTTGTGTGCCATATGCAATGGTTGTATAGATAGTTGGAATTGTTATTGTATGGAGCATCAGTCAACATCTGAACAGAGTGACTCCTAGTAATAAGGGGAGATTAACCCGAGGCGTCCCATCGACGTATGGGTACGTCGCAATGTTTTGTCACAGCTAGACCCATCGACGTACGGGTACGTTGTGCAGTTGCAAGGATCATAATTTGCACAATTTTCAAGTTTCATGGGTGATTTTTGGTAGCATATGTGGGAGACCTTCCTCTATCTGCTGTCAAGTGGGGATATTGCCTGGCCCCACCTAACCCCCAACCCCCTTCCCCCCCCCACTTGGCAATTCACCTGTTAGCAATGACCTGGCCAGTAAAGACATGTTGCCCCATGGCCTCTCCAATGACGAAATTCATAGTGAAAGTGATTCCCGAGGTGGAGGACAAAGAAATCAAGAAGCTAGAGCAAGAAACAAACAGAAGTGATGAGGTGGTAATGTCGTAAAGGAAGGTGCCATATGTGGATGTGTTTGGTGACTGAACTTTGCTTCTATTACCTATATAATTGTGTGAAAACCAAGATAGTCTTGTACTACACATAAATTCGTACCAGATAAATAAATAAGTAATTCAAAGTGGCTTGAATTAGTTTAGCCTCCCATAGTTTGTTTTCTTTGAGGCCAGATACCTTGAGAAAAAACGAAAGGTAAGGCTGACTCATCAGCTGTAGCACCATTTATAGCTTCAGGAGGGCGATTTCTCTATGAATTCTCGATGTTTCTCACCAAAAGCGAAGGTTTGAGCAAAAAAATTAAATAAAATAAAAATAAATAAATAAATTGCTTGGGACGGGGGTATCGGAGGTGGAGGTGGGAAATCGGTCGGGATGTGACGTGTTAATATGGGAATGATATTTTTTCCTCTCAGTCTTTGGTTGTTCACCATGTCATATTTAATTTGAAAATTTTCACTTTCATCATGTAAGTTGATTAATGTTGCAGCAGGAGTTAGGGTATGAAGATGTACATGAAAATATTGAAATATTGTGATGAGGATTGGTAGATTGAGATGGTTTGGGCATGTTGAGAGGATGGTGGCTGACAGTTGGATGTGGAAAGTGAGAAGTGTGAACATGGGGGGTTGGGTTGTGAGAGGCAGACTGAAAAGACCTGGAATGAGGTCTTAAAGTGTGACCTCAGAGATAAGGGACAGAATAAGGAGGCTACTGGAGATCAGGCAGCGTGGAGAGCTGCTAGTAGATTGTAATGACTCAACTGAAACTTAAATTTGTTTTGCGGCATGTTCAAGGTCCAACTGCTTGCTCCTTGAAAATGGCGCCTAGAACGGGGTCCTCTTTCTAGACCGGGTTAGGTATAAAGCAACTCAAGGAACAGGGCATAAAAGCTCTGGGTAACCATCCTTATGTGTATATTGCCTTACTTCAATACACTGAATACAATACAAGGACAATTCACAATGCACTATACAATAATGTGGCACTGTCAGGACCGGAGGGCTTTAGTCTGGGCGACGTAGCCTTGGGCTGCTACAGATGCTGGCCTTGGGTTCTGGGGGTCCCGTCAAGTAGGTCAGGGGAGGTATCTGTCAGGAGGCACGGGACGGCAGTCCGGGGCCGGGTCGTCCAGGTTGTGCTGTGTGGTGGAGTGGAGAGGGACCTGTGACTATGAGGGCATGGAGGAGAGGTCCGGGCTTCGGGGCTAGGCCTAAACAAGGAGAGTAGGCGCACCTGTCTGTGCCGAGTCTGTCGTGCAGGACGTCGTCTGGGATGGCGGGGAAGGTCTTGTCCCAGGATTCTAGAGTTGTCCTCGGTCTCTACAACTGAGCCTCCATCAGGTGAGGCCTGCGGTGTCCCTTCTGCGTAGAGTCCGTCAGGGGGTGTCTTTGTCGGGGCTCTGGTTGCAGGGCTTGGATCCTGGGGGTCACAATAGGGCCCTGCGAGACCTGCTGTAGGAGGGGCTCCTCCTGAGAATGGCCACTCGGCCGCAGAAGTTGGTGGGCGAGCAAGGGGAAATCCTCAGAAGGGGAAGGCACAGGAGTAGGGGGCGAGGGGCGGCTTGTAGCCGTTCCCTCCTCGGCGTGGCTGGAGGCCGTCACCAAGTCCCCTAGAGCAGCGGGTGCGGAGCAGCTGGAAGCCGTCTCCTGCTCAGTGTGACTGGAGGCCATCACTGAGTTCCCGGGCTCCGAACTGGCTGTGGACGGAGTGTGGCTGGTGGCCATCACATTCCCACCGGTGCGGCTGGAGACCATCACCGAGGTGTTTTGCCCCAGAAAGACTGCAGACTTCATGTGGCTAGTGGCCGTCACTGGCCTGCTTGTGCGGCTGGAGGCCATCACTGAGCTCCTGCTTCCCAGAGGGATGGTAGTCAAGGTGCGGCTAGTGGCCATCAGGGGGCCGTCACCTGGATCCCGTTACCCAGGGGGACTGCAGAGGCAGTGCGGCTAGTGGCCGTCATCTTTCTGCCAGTGCGGCTAGTGGCTGTCACCTTTCTGCCAGTGCGGCTGGAGGCTGTCACCGTAATTATATCCCCTTTGGGATCGCAGTCGAGATGCGGCTGGTGGCCGTCACCTGCCTGTTGATGTGGCTGGAGGCCATCACCGGAGTCCTGTTCTCAGGAGTACCTTTAATAAGAGAGCAGTTAGTGGCCGTCTTTCCCCAAGTGTGGCTGGTGGCTGTCACTCGGTCCTGCTGAGGGAGGGAAGCAGCTCTGGAGTGGCTGATGGCCGTCTCTCTCCTGGTGCGGCTGGTGGCCGCCCCCTCGGGGCTGTGTCTGGGGCTAGTCTAGTTGCCCCCCCCCCCGAACCTGGTGAGCGTTGGCCCGGTCGGGGTGTAATGCACTGGGACTACATACTCCAGGTACAGTCAGTTGCAGGCGAGAGGGGCGTAGGGCAGAGGTGGAGATATTCCCACGTCGCTCAGACCCCACGCACACTCTAGCGGCCTCCCTGTTGTCTCCTTCTGGGGTGGGGGTCACACCACGGTCATCCCTTCCTCTCGTTGTCTTGTCCAGGTGTGTATTTCACTACCGTCTTCAGGGAAAAGTCACGTCCCCGTGCCTGGAGGTAGTATGTGTCGGTGGTGGCAGTCTGGTGGTTTAGTGTGAGGTGGCAGAGAAGGGAGGTCCAGTGTTGGGTGTTGTGTCTGGGTCTTGCTGGCAAGAGTAAGTGATGTACAGGGTGAAGGACTGAGTTGTTTCCCGAAGGAAGCAGAGGAGGTGGAGTGACCCTCGGATGCACTGTTTTCTGCTCTGGGCTGGGGCCCAGATGGCGCAGCAAACCTTCAGGCTTGCTGGTGGTGCGTCACTTGTGTCCTCTCCTCTGGTTGAATGGTAGCCACGGGTGAGGTGGCCGGCGTTTTATACGGCTGGTTAGGAAAGGAGCTGGTCTTCTCCCTGGGGAGTTGGCTCGGGGGGATTTTCCACTGGACTTGGTGGAGGCGGAGGGTTATAGGGGTCGTGTTTGGTGGTGTAGGTGTGGATGGGGGTGTGGGTGAGGGGGTGGTTTTGTATCTTGCTGGTGGGCGGGAAATTCGTCTGGAACTGGTGATAGTGGTGGTGAGTGTGGGTGTAGGTGGCGAGTGGGAGGCGCAGTTGTGCGGTGGGCGTGTCGGTGGCTGGGGTGATGGTGTCCGGGTGTTTGATGGTGTAGGAGTGGCAGTGTGGGCAGAGTGTCTGGAGCATGGTGGTGAGGCCGGGGGTGGCTCAGAAGTTGTCTGGTCCGGTGGCTTGGCTGGTGAGGGTTGTGTGGTGGCGAAGGTTGAGGGATGAGCTGAGGTCACTGCGGGGGGAGACAAGGTAGGTGAGGATGCGGAGGAGAGGGGTGAGGATCAAGGGGCGATGGTTGAGGGGTGAGGTGAGGTTGTTGAGGGGGGAGAGGGGATAGGCGAGGATGCGGAGGAGGAGGAGGGTGTGAAGCAATGGGTGAGGGGGTCATATGGGGAATCGGGGGTTGTGCGGGAAGGTGAGGCGGTGGGGCGGGTGGGTTCAGTGGACGGGGGCAGAGGGGAGGTGTTGGCTAAGGAAGGTCACACATGTCTGTTACGGTAGGTGCGGTGAGTGTTGTGATAGTCAATGGTGACCTGGTAGGGGTTAGGGATATGGGTGATGGAGTAAGGCCCCGTGAACCGTGGTGATATCTTGTTGGGGGTTGGGAGCTGGGCCACCACTACTAGGTCTCCTGGCTTGTAGGGGTTAGACAGAGTGACGTCTGATCGCAGATCTTGGTGTTTCTGCAGGTGGTGTAGCTGCCTTTTAAGGTGGTGAAGGGGGTTGGATGTCGGGGATGCAGAAGGGGGTTGTAGGTGATGTCGTAAGGGTAGGAGAAGGGGAGCTTCCCCGAAGACCCACTCATGGGGAGAGATGCCGTTGTCCCGGGAACAGGAGTTCATTCCCCACTGTGTGATCTTGACGTGGGCTAGCCAGTCTTCATTCTTGGTCTCCTCTAGTCGGGTCCGCACCTGGTTGAGGAGGGTGCGGTGGTTCCCCTCGTATATTCTGTTCCCCTGGGGCCAGTAGGGAGAGGAGTGGGAGATCTGGTATCCGAAAATTGTGGCAAGTTCCTGCCACACCCCTCCTGTGAATTCTGGCACGTTGTCCGAATGTAGAGCTTGGGGGATACCAAATTACGGGAAGATGTGGTGGATGAGGGCTTCGGCCATGGCGATGGCTTGATGTTCTTTGGCCAGGGAAGTGATGAGGAACTTGGAGTAGGTATGCACGAAGGTGATGATATACCTATAGCTGGCTTTGGGGGGTATGGGGCCTACTACATCCACGGCGAGCATTTGCCAGGGTTTATGTGCGGTGATGTTTCCAGAGGGGCCGGGTGTGCAGGTGATTTCTTCGTCCAATGTACAGGCTCAACATGCCTGAATAATTCTGTTGGCCGGGATGGAGGGGCCAAGTGTCCAATAGGTGTCTCGGAACACTTGCAGTAGCTTCTTGGCGCCGAGGTGAATGCCGTTATCAGAATGGAGATGTGTTAGTGTGTCGATGGCGGTGTCAGGGTTGAGTACATTGTGTCCCGATTGGATGAAGAGATGGTTGCCTTGTTGGTGGAGCTTGGCGAAGATCTGGGGAGGCATCCAGCAGGGGCGGTCCTTGTTGCGGCACCGATGTAAGAGGTCTGGCTCAGCACAGATGGATTGGACGGGTAGTCAGGACAGGGCGTCGGCATTGGCGTGTAGTTTGCTGGACCAATATGATATTTCATAGTTGAATTCCTCTAGCGTTTCTATCCACCTGATTAATTGGGCGTTATGGGTGTTAGACTGGCGGAGCCATTGGAGGGACTGATGGTCGGTGATGATGGTAACTCTTGTGCCCGAGAGGTAAGCCTGGAAGTGTTCCAATGCCTATACGATGCCAATGCACTCTCGCTTGGTGGCAGCGTAATTCCTCTCGGCTTGGTTGAGAGTGCAGGTAGCACAGGCGATTATATGTTCCCGCCCCTCTTGAACCTGGGCGAGGACGGCGCCGATCTCCACTAGTGATACATCCGTGTAGAGACGGAAAGGCAGGGTGTAATCATGGAAGGCGACAACGGGGGTGGTGATGAGCTTGGCTTTCAAGGTGTGGAAGGCGGTGATTCGTTCATCCGTCCAGGTGAATGGTTTGTCCTTTTTGGTCATGTCGTGGAGTGGCTTGGCGATGTTAGTGAAACCCTTTACAAATCACTGATAGTAGGAGATAGTAGGAGGCAAGCCCCAGGAAGGCACGGACTTCGTAGACGTGGACGTTTTGGGCCAGGGCAAGGTCTGTGATGGCTCACAACTTTTCGGGGTTGGGTGCTATTCCTTCCCTGGAGGTAATACGTCCAAGGAAAGCATCGGATCGTGCCAGCAGGATGCACTAGATGGTCGGAGCTTGAGCCCGGCTTGACGGATGTGTGCGAAGACCTTTTTGAGGCGGTGGAGGTGATTGGCCCAGGTCTGGCTGAAAACTATCATATCATCCAGGTAGGCCAGGCAGGTTTCCCAGGTGAGGCCACCAAGATCTGACTCCATTAGCCTGGAGGAGGTGGTGGGGGCATTGCAGAGTCCGAAGAGAAGGACACTGAATTCATAATGCTTCCCGTTACTGGTCAAGAAGGCTGTCTTTCCCCGGTACTTGGGATGCACTGGGCCTTGCCAGTCCCCCAACTTTAGGTCTGAGGTGGAAAACCATGATGCCCTGTAGAGAGAGTTGAGGGAGTCGTCTATCCTGGGTAGGGGAGTAGCGTCCTTGGTGATGACGTCGTTGAGTCATCTATAATCCACGCAAAACCTCATGGTGCCATCTTTCTTTTTGACTAGCACGACAGGGGAGGACCACAGGCTGGTGGAGGGAGAATTGACACTGGCATCTAACATTTCCTGGGCCTGCCGGTCTTCCTCCGTTCTCTGTTTGGGATTCTTTCGCCTTGATGGTTGGCAAATAGGTGGTCCGTCCGTGCATGTGGATCTTGTGGGTCAGGTAGGTGGTGTGGCTGAAGTCTGCTGGTTCTGACGCGAATAAGTCCTGAACATCCAGAAGAAGGCGTTGGAGGCTGTTGGCTTGCTGCGGTGAGAGGTGGGGAGACATGGGGGGTAAGGAGGGGGAGGGGGAGTGGGGGGTGTGCAGGGCTTTGCCTCTTCCAACTCTCCCACCACTAATCCTTTGGTCAGGGTGAGTGAGGGTGGTAGAGACATTTGCAATGAGTACTGTGTTGAGATGGGGGGGGAGGAAGGTGGGGGACAGTAGGCAGGAGGAGAGGGTTCTGTGTTGTAGAGTAGGGGAAAACAGGATGGAGGTTCCAGTGGGTCAATTCAAGCGTAGCCAGGCTTCGTGTTGCAGGGGGATCGTCAGGGCGGAGGGGATGGTAGCAGGGAAGGTGGGAGGAGGGGAACAGGGAGGAGGAGGAGTTGATGGGGTGGGGGGGAGAGGGGATGTGCACGTACAGAGGGGCTGGGGTCTAGGGCTGGAGGCTTGTTGAACTGCAGATGTTGCTTGTAGCAGTCAGTGTTGGCTTGTAATTTCTGCATCAAGTCCAGGCCCAGGTAGCCGTCGTATGCACGGCAGGATGAGTCAGATACTATAAATCGGTGTTGCGCAGAGGCTTGCTGGTGGGTGTCTGCGCGTAGGGCCCGGGTCTGCCCACGTATGGGCAGGGGGCCATCCCCCGCGTTCACAGGGTGAGCTGAGGTGGAGAAAAGCGGGCCGAACGTCGAACAGTAACGGGAGTAGAAGTGGCTGTAGAGGCAGGATCTGGACACTCCCGTATCGACCAAAAGCCTTGTCTTTACCCCATTCGGTCTAATCTTGTTATAGACTGGGGGGGGGCGGTATTTCTGTAAGGTGGCCCCCGCCACCGTGGGGAGGTGCGGGTGCGGTCCTAAAAATCCAACTGTTTCGGTGACTCGCCTTCTTCTTCTGGCTCCGTTTCCCTGGGGTTGGTACCATCAGCCAATGAGGCGTTGTCCTCAACACCCTCATCGTCCAAGGAAGAGACCTTACGGCACCCCTGGGAGGCCATCGTACGTTGGATGGCTTTCAGCTGCTCCCGGATGTCGTGGAGTGGACATCAGTGGCTGCATGCGGTGAATTCCCACGGGTTAATGGAGATTAGATTGGTTTCCCTGGGGTTGGGGTGCTTCCGTGTTGGGTAGGCTCTGAGCATGGAGGTCGTTGGTGGAGGAGTCACTTGAGCTGGGGGGGGACGTGGGTTGTGAAGTGGCGCTGTCTTCTGAGCTGGGAACTTACTTATGGCACTGTTGTGATGGGGGTTGGAGCGGGTGGCTAGTAGTCGTTGCATGAGTTGGATATCCTTATCCAGGTCTCCTGCTGGGTTGTATATAGTGAAGTGCTCTTTCACGACACTGGGGAGGGTCTTGATTAGAGTATTATATAGTATTAAATATGTGCTGGTCCCGGGTTGCTGCGTTGCTCTCGGTATGCGGCGGTGATGAGTCACCTGGCCTGGACGAGTGTGTTGTCTAGGCTGCTGTTGTATGTCAGGGTGTTGACTGGAGTGACTGCTTGAGTCGTTATTTGTACGAAGTCCACCCACATCAGCTCCGGGACGATCTTGGGTGCAATACTGGCTACTGCTTTGCCCAGGTGTGGCTGGGTAACTGCTGTCTTCTGTCTGTCACTCTCGAATCCTATATCCAATAGTGGCTTGATTATTGATAGGTGTATGTGAATGTTGTATTGTTCAGGATCGAATTTCGGCTACAGAACGTGAGGTTTGGTTGCCATTTTGCTGTATGTCTCTTTGTTCATTATTGCCACTTACCGGGTCAAGAACCACCGCTCCACCAGTGTTATGCGGGGTGTTTAAGATTCAACTGCTTGCTCCTTGAACACTGCTCCTAGAATGGGGTCCTCTTTCTAGACCAGGTTAGGTATAAAGCAACTCAAAGAACAGAGCATAAAAACTCTGGGCAGCCAACCTTACACGTATATTGCCGTACTTCAGTACACTGAATACAATACAAGGACAATTCACACTACACTGTACAATAATGTGGCACTGTCAGGACCGAAGGGCTCAAGTCTGGGCGACATAGCCTTGGGCTGCTACAGATTCCGGCCTTGGATTCTGGGGGTCCCGTCAAGTAGGTCAGGTGAGGTATCTGTCAGGAGGCGTGGGACGGCAGTCCGGGGCCGGGGTGGTGTGGAGAGGGGCCCGTGACTATGAGGGCCTGGAGGAGAGGTCCGGGCTTCGGGGCTAGGCCTGAACAAGGAGAGTAGGCGCGCCTGTCTGTGCTGACTCTGTTGTGCGGGACGTCGTCTGGGGTGGCGGGGGAGGTCTTGTCCCGGGATTCTAGAGTTGTCCTCGGTCTCTCTGCAGCTAGGGCTCCATCAGGTGAGGCCTACAGTGTCCCTTCCTCATAAAGTCCGTCAGGGGGTGTCTTTGTCAGGGTTTTGGTTGCAGGGCTTGGATCCTGGGGGTCACAATAGGGGCCCCACCAGACCTCCTGTAGGAGGGGCTCCTCTTGAGAACGGCCACTCGGCTGCAGAAGTTGGTGGGTGAGCAAGGGGAAATCCTCAGAAGGGGAAGGCACAGGGTTAGGGGGCGAGGGGCGGCTCGTAGCCGTTCCCTCCTCAGCATGGCTGGAGGCCATCGCCAAGTCCCCTAGAGCAGCGGGCGCGGAGTGGCTGGAGGCCATCTCCTGCTCAGTGCGGCTGGAGGCCATCACTGAGTTCCCGGGCTCCGGACTGGCTGTGGGTGGATTGCGGTTGGTGGCCGTCCCACGGCCAGTGGTGTGGCTGGAGGCCATCACTGAGGTGTTTTACCCCAGAAGGACTGCAGACTTCATGCAGCTATTGGCCGTCATTGTCCTGTCTGTGCGGCTGGAGGCCATCACCGAGGTCCTGCTTCCCAGCGGGATGGCAGTTAAGGTGCGGCTAGTAACTGTCACCTGCCTGCTGGTGTGGCTGGGGGCCATCACCTGGATTCCGTTACCCAGGGGGACTGCAGAGGTAGTGCGGCTAGTGGCCGTCACCCTTCTGCCGGTGCGGCTGGAGGCCGTCATCGTAATTATATCCCCTCTTGGGATCATAGTCAAGATGCAGCTGATGGCCGTCACTGGAGTCTTGTTCTCAGGAGTGCTTTTAATAAGAGAGTGGCTAGTGGCCACCTCTCCCCAGGTGCGGCTGGTGGCTGTCACTTGGTCCTGTGGAGGGGGGGAAGCAGCTCTGGAGTGGCTGATGACCGTCTCTATCCTGGTGCGGCTGGTGGCTGTCGCCTGGATGCTGTCTGGGGCTAGTCTAGAAGCCCCACCCCGAGCCTGGTGAGCGCTGGCCTGGTCGGGGTGTAATGCGCCGGGACTGTATACTCCAGGTAGAGTCAGTTGCGGGCGAGAGGGGCATAGGGGTGAGGGGGAGATATTTCCGCGTCGCTCTGACCCCGCTTGCACTCTAGCAGCCTCCCTGTTGTCTCTTCCTGGGGTGGGGGTCACACCCCGGTCATCACTTTGTGGGATGGGTGTCGTGCTGTCCTGCTCTCTGTGTCTTGTCCAGGTGTGTATTTCATAATTAATCACATTGTCCTGACCAAGATTCGATCTCAGGTCCTCGCACTTCATAGGTGCGCACGTTACCACTGAGCCAAAGAGAGGATCCCTGCTATGTCTCTGAGCAATGCGGGCTTTTATAGTGCCCATTTATATCACTCTATTCTCCGCTTGGTGATTAATTTGGTCAGTTTCAAACACACGGTAGCGTAGCATCGGAGGCCACCACTGGGGACGCTGCGGACCATACTGAACACTTCATCCTTGGGATGTAAGGACTAGAATGCTGGCAGTCAACCAACAACATCATTGCCCTCCAAGCTTCGCCTCACACCTTACACCACTGCCAACAAATGTAACAACCTAATTGAAACTTAACAAATTAATCACACTGACCCGACTGAGGTTCGATCTCAGGTCCTCGTGCTTCATAGGCATGCACATTCTCACTGAGCCGAAGAGAGGATCCCTGCTTTTCCTCTGAAAAACGTGGGCTTTTTTATAGACCCCCTTACAAGAAGACCACGGCAAATGCATGCACGCACATTGGAGCCTTTATAAACAATATGACACGATACGGTCTTATTGCACTTGCCAGTATTATTGTTCTGTGATTAAGACAAGTAAAATAAATGAGTATTTTTCTTTGCCTTAAGTGCTTTAAGGGGAGAATCTGCCAGAAATCACCCTCTCCCCCTTTTTTTTTTCTTTCAGTGCCGGGTCTGGTTCTGAATGTGGTTAAGTCTGATTTCTTTCTTTGTACTAAAAGGCAGATAATTCTGCATATGATGACTTTTTTTTTTGCCCTTTATTAGGTAAACTCCAATGCAGGAGTTAACCATTACTTCCAGTCCTTCATGTATGCAACAGGCCAGCTCTGGAACTGTCTTCTTCTCTCTGTATTTCGTACTGCCTGTGACCTGTGGTTGCCTAAACCTTGTCGCCGTCAGACGTGTGCCTCCTGACCGTGTTATTAACTGTCTTGATCTCGGGTGCTCAACCCACCTCAGCCAGTAACTATCACAATTGCCTTGTTTTGGTATATTGTGCAGAGATACTACTGTGCTGCAGCTTATGTTGGCTAGGTGTTAGGCTGGAGTGGAATCTACCATGACTGGTCTCACCTCTCAAGAAACCACATGGACCTCACGTCTGCTGCTGGGGAGGTTACTACCCCTGGCAAGAGGGTGAGGATGATCTCCACCACCAGTGATAAGGGTGGGGCCCCTGAAAAGTGGATACGGCCTAACTCCCCAGACGGAGATGCTACCAGCAAAGCTAGGATCCTTGTATACATTGTAAGGTCAGCAGGCGACATTCCTGTTTTTTTTTCCCCCTCAGGCTATTGGATACCATCAACAAGTCACCATTAGGCAGGTACCTTATTGAGGGGTCTTGTAGGGTTTTGGGTAAAGGGTCAGCCATTAGATTTTGTGTATAGTATCTGTTGATGATGTGGCTGATTATGCTGCCTGTGTCACTTACCCAGCCGAGGAACTGGCCTGTCAGGTGCTGGATGGCTCGCTTACCATCCAGTGACGAGTTTTCTAACGGAAAAATCGGGCCTGTTGCACCTGATGTCTCGGAGAAGGAACTATTACATCACCTTCGTTGTTTTGGCAAATGTTCCCCCCAGCTAGTGCAGGTTACCCACCTCATGGTCCGTCCTCATGGTGGTGAGAATGTAGTGACGGCCAGGGTGGTGCGGCTCAAATTCAGGAGCCCCTTGCCGAAAAAGGTTATCTTTGGATACTCCTGCTACTCTGTAGGAGCTTATACTTTTCCCATCCTGAGATGCTGCACATGCCATTGCATTGGGCATGGCACAGTCACCTGTAACAACAAAGTTAGATGTTCTAGTTGTAGTAGATTCTATTCATGCAAGTCCGGTGGTCAGAACACCAATGACCCCTATTGCATGGTGGTGACACCATGTTGTCTCACGCACTTGCCTGGTCTACCAGCAGGTGCTTGCTATCCATGACACTATCAGAATGTATCCTTCGACCCTAACTAACGTCAGCACTCATTTGTATGTCTTCAGTCCATCCGGACGTGCCCCTCCCAGGTCTGTCCCCTTGACGGCATCCATTGTTTCCTCTCAGATTTCCCAGCCTGTCCAGGAGGGCCGTACCTGTACAACAGTGGTCCGCAACAGTTTTCCAGCCATGGGTGACCCTACTGGAACATTTGGTGGAGAGTCTGCTGTGGAAGCCAGCATGGTGGAATGCATGACTGTGGTGTCCTCCTACCCAACCTCTCAGTCAGCTGTGCTGCTCCACCCTGCCACTTCTCCTAAGCCTCGACGTCAACATACTGTATTTCTGGTCTTTCGGTGGTTTTCATAAATAGTCCCATTACGAAAGTTCTCTGCTCTTCCGGCACGTATGCTGAGCCGATTGGCCAATTTTGCGCTGCTCATGCTAGATTTAGCTCTTTTCATATTAATTTAGCATCAGTAAATATTAGATTTTATTCTATATCTAGTGCATTTTGAAGTCCAGTCCAGCACAACAGTTTGAACTGTTCACCTACAGCTTATCGTGTTTTAAAGTTGAGCTTAGCGCTTTTGAAGATCTCTGCTTGCTAACGCTGCATGCGCCATTGGCCATCATGACTCGTGAGGGTTTGGTTTTGTGCGTTTACCTTTCAAGAGTTTGGAAACCTTGTTGTGCTATTTCACGATCATCCTCTCGTTCTCGTGTTGCGCTATGGCCTCTACTAGTGGAAAGCCTACTGATGTGAAAAAATGCGCCCATAGGTGCTATCACCAAGAAGATTGAATTACAGTATTGAAAAAATTGGAGGCCGGTGTTTGTAGAAAGAAGATAATGGAAGGTTTCAGTGCGAGCTCTTCCATTGTATACGATCTTAAGAAATAGAAAGCCGATTTAGTACATAAGGTTGACCAATAATACTTGCCAGACACTGTGATTGCATTGGGGTGACCGACCATGATTGCTTGAAACTTTCTGACAGGTTTTCCTGGTTATTCATCAGTTTCTGCTCTTTTGGCACCTGCTTGGTCCCGAAGATGCTGAATTAGAGGACTTTTACTGAACATGCCTAACATGGACCATCCCACCTGATACAGGTGTACGTTGATATACGATACCTCTAGATGCGATACCCCGGATTAACGATGGGGGAAGAACTACCACTATACCCTGCCGAGTGATGGCCAAACCCTGGTTTAATGATGGGTTTTGATTTTTTTAAAACAGATTTTGATGATATTTTTTACTAAAGTTGTGTGTTTTGGTTGATTTATAAACTGTTTTTAGACTTAGATTAATGTGTTTGAGCCATAGGTCGGGTGAATGAAATACCCATCCCAAAGGAAGACCACAGGGATGTGAGCTGGGATGACAAAACACCCACCCCAAGGAGGGACCACAGGGAGGCGCGTAAAGAGCCCGGGCCAGACGGGCTTATGTCCCTCGCCACCATGCGCTCCTCTTCCCCTCAACAACGCCTATGGGAGATACGCAGTCTCACTACACTACTCTCGGGCCAGTCCAGGACTCGCCATGCTCAGGGTGGGACTGGTTACCAAACAGTCCCAGGTGGAACCCAGGTGACGGCCACTGTACGTGCTGGGAAGAGAACGGCGACTGTACGTGTCTTACTCTCTTACCTACCGATACCCCTTGCAGAACCTGAGCGATGGCCATTGTACATGCCGGGGAGGGAATGGCCAGTGTATGTCCCTCAGCTGCAGTCCCCACTGGGAGCAGGACCTTGGCGATGGCCACTGTACACGCCAAAGAGGGAACGGCCACTGTACGTCCCTCACCTGCTGTCCCAGGGCAAGACCGAGCCACAGTGATGGCCACTGTGCACGCCAGGGAACACTCAGTCCCGCCCACTGGCACAAGCAGAGCCCAAGCGATGGCTACTGTACGTGTCAGGTCTGCAGCCTCCACCAGGCATAGGAACTCAACTATGGTCACTGTACGTGCTCAAGAGGTAACAGCCACTGTACGTGCTCAAGAGGTAACAGCCACTGTACGTGCTCAAGAGGTAACAGCCACTGTACGTGCTCAAGAGGTAACAGCCACTGTACGTGTCTCGCCTGTTGTCCCAGGGCCAGACAGAACCACGGTGACAGCCACTGTATGCACCAAAGAAGAATCTGTCATGCCCTCTGGCACAAGCAGAACCCAGGCGACGACCACTATACGTCCCACTCTTGTTGTCCCAGGGCAAAACATAACCACGGTGATGGCCACTGTATGCACCGGGGAACACTTTGTCACACCCACTGGCACAAGCAGAACCCAGGTGACAGGCACTGTACGTGCCAGGGATGGTACGGCCACAACACGTCCCTCGTCTGCAGCCTCCATTGGGGGCAGGACCTCAGTGATGACCAATGTATGCACCAAGGGGGAACGGCCTCTGTACGTCCTGCCTCTGTTGTCCCAGGGCAAGACAGAGCCACGGTGATGGCCACTGTACGCACCGGGGAACACTTTGTCACGAGCATTGGCACAAGCAGAACCCAGGCAACGGCCATTGTATGCACCGGGGAGGGAATGGCCACGGCATGTCCCTCATCTGCAGCCTCCACTGGGAGCAGGACCTCAGCGACGGCCACTGTATGCCCCGAAGAGGAAATGGCCACTGTACATCCCTCATCTGCAGGCTCATTCTCTCTTCCTACAGAGCCGGAGGCCCAGTGGAGGCACAGCTAGAGAAGATTTGGAGTGCCCCTGTCGTGAGCCTGAGGATCCACTCTCTCCAGGCAATGCCCCCACATCGCCCCTCACTGTCGGACTTTATGAAGAGGAGACGCTGCAGGCAGCACCTGATGGCTTTATGAGCCAGGAGAAGCCGCAGCCCCCAGCCACCCAGGGGTGGCTCCAGGACCCCAGGGTGAGACCTCTCCAGCCCCACCGCTGAACAGTCCTCCCCCAGTCCCGAGGGCCGGACCACTCCTCAAGGCCCCACCAGGAGCAGGCCTCCCACTACACCCAGCAGCCCACCTTTGATGACCTGGCCGCTGATGGCGGTCCCGTGCCTCCTGTGGGAGAGCACAACTAACGGACCGCCTCCTACACCTGGACAACACCTGCACTTACGCAGCCACTAGCAGCCCAATCCAGATCCACTGTATTTCAGATAATGTGTTGAGCTGTACATTGAATTGTTATATGGCATTGTAACTCCTTATGATAATGCACGTGTAAGGTTGGTCAGCCCGAGTTATTATGCCCTGTTCCTCTAGTTGCATACTCTAAACCTGGTCTTGAAGGGAACCCCAGACCCAGTGCTCGTGTACGGAGAACAAGGAGTTGGGCTCCAAACAGGCAGCATGACAGTTAACATTGTCATTGTGGGGTATAGTTTACTAAGCTTGATTTTTTTCCAGACTCATTTTTGACGATTTTCAGATTTTATTTGTTGGTTTTAGTGAGTTATTTACAGGTGTTAGGCTTTGGTTAGCTTCTTTTACAGCTGTTAGGCCATTTAGATTGGCTTTAAACTTTTTTTTGGACTCATTTGGGTGTGTTTAGGACTTGGTTGGGGGAAACCCAAAGCTCAAAAACTCATCCCTTTACTTTACATGTTAAATCTGCCCCAAGATACGATACCCTGGCTGACGATGGGCTTTTACTTAACCAATTGCATTGTTAAACTGGGTATCCCTGTCCATGTACAGAAATGGACAGTCATTTATAGACATCAGTGTCAGCCTCTTGCCCCAGCTTCTCTCCCTCCTCACTTTACAGTGATGACTCCTCCACCTCTTCGTAGACTCCTTCTCTGGAATGCCAGGTCCCTTCTTCGGAAAACTTCCGATTTTAAACACAGTAATGGACTTAGTCCCAGATGTTATTGGTTTCTGTGAGACTTGGTTGTTCCCACATCTCCATTTGTCACTCCAGGGCTGTATCATCCATCGGGCTGATCATTAGGGTGTCGGGGGTGGTCAGGCTGTTGTAATCAGGGAGGACATGCCAAGCACGGTGCTGCCACTGACCTGGCCCCCTCAGGGGGTGTTGGACGTTCTTGTGGTCCGCCTTTCCCTCATGACGGGATGGATCACTGTGGCGGTTTGCTTCAGCCCTTCAGGAACATAGGCCTAGAAGAACTCTGCGCCAATCAAGGCCAGCTCCCTTCACCCTGCCTCCTCCTGGGTGATTATAATGCCAGACATCCCCATTGGATTTCTTTCCTGGTGTGGGATCTGGCAACAGGTCAGGATCTTCCCTCTTCCAATTTCTCTTGGAGGGTAGTCGATTTTCACTGCACACCCCGTCGGGGTTACAGACCTGAATGGACCTGCACTCAGGCCTGCCTTCCACTCTTGATCTCTATATGGGGGACTCTGTTTTTGGTGGCTCGGCCATTTGGACTGGCCCATATTTGGGGTCCGACCACCTTCCAATTATCCAGGATGTCCCTGGCCTTCCCCCACCCTGCCCTGCCCCACCTCATCTGCATTGGATTCTCTCATGAGGCTCTTCCTCCTTTACAGCAGCCCTTACTGACATTGGGACTTTGCTGAGAGGACCCTTGGATGACTGTGTGGTGGCCTTTACTTCCTCTGATTGCAGCAGGCGAGGCAGCCTTCTGGAAGTCCTCAGCACGTCCCCAAGACACTGCTGCAGTTTCTTGATAGTCAGGAGACTGCACCAGGGTTGTCTGGGCTAGGCATTCTTCCTGGAATGCCTGGCGGAAGTGTCCCTGCCCTAGCCACTGAGACCTTCATGGCTGTAGGGATGCAGAATGCAAGAGAACTCTCAACCGGGCTCGACATGCTGCCTGGTCTGCTTTCTGCTCAACCCTCTCGTTGTCTGGCTCACTATCCCGGGCTTGGTCCTTTATTTGGGCAATGAAGAGTCGTTATCTCTCACCTGTATCCCCTGGTGATGGAGGTCAACTTTCTGATAGGATTCCAGGATAAGGTTGCTTTCTTGGCCACCTTCTTCAGGTCGCAGTTAGGTCCCCCTGCTTCACTTCCAAAACCCCAGCAGTTGCTTAGAGTCATTTGGGCAGGCATCTCCTCCTCCCCCCATGCAGGCTTAGTCTCCTTCTTTACCCAGGCAGAGCTTTTCTCCACTTTGTGAACCCTACCACCAAAGAAAGCTTGTGGCCCGGATTTTGTCCCCCTGTGAGTTTTTGGATCATCTCCCCTTCCCACAGCAGGTCTCTCTCTCCTAGATATATTCAATAACAGCTGGGCATCAAGGATCCTCCTATCATGCTGGAAAACCCCTCACGTGCTCCCCTTCCTCAAGCGAGAGGGACCCTTCTCTGACTTCGTACAGGCCGACATCATTGCTATCCACTGTTGGCAAGGTGCTTGAGGGGACGGTGTGCTATCAGCTTTCCTAGTGGATGGAGCATGACTGCTGCCTGTCTGAGGTACAGTGTGGACTCTGCCCTGGGAGGGGGACATCTGTTGTCCTCCTCCAGATTGATCATGATATCCACCAGGCATTCTGTCATAAGCAGATGTTCCTAGCAGTCTTCTTGGATCTCCAGGGGGCATTTGATACTGCCTCCCATGATGGGATATTGTACAGGTCATGTGAGAGAGGGTGAGACTGGGACACAGGTGAAATGGCGGGGCCGGATGGGGAGGGGAAGTAGAGAGGGATGGAACAGAGAAAGAGGCAGGGGTGTTAGAAACAGATAAGAAACTGTCTGATGCTAGCAGTGGGGCAGGCAAAGATGAAAGATTAAAATACGTACCAAAGGAGAAGGCATAGGTGGTCACACTGTTGTTGCTGAAGCTGCAGTTCGTGGTCCAGTGGCTGGGGCAGGGGATGAGGGGGGGGGGGGAGGCAGGGAAGAGGAGACAGCAGCTTGCTTTGAGGCACGGGGAGTGGGAGGGGTGGCGGAGGGTGTATCAGCTGACGAACAGGTGTCGGTGTGGCCGGTAGGGACAGTCCAGGTGTCGTGCAATGAGACCCTCACTCCCTCATCCGGTCATATTGGCAATGTTGGATCGAGGTCCTCTAAAAATTTCTCGGCAACATCGCACCTTCATCATACCCAAAACAAAATAAGGTATTATGGTAGTTTAACGTTAGATTAGGCCCAAGCTGGCTAGGCATAGGTTGGTTGAATGTAAAAACACATTTTTTTTTTTAGAGGGGGAGGGGGCTAAATAGCCAAATTGTTTCATTTGTTCCCGAGCGAAGGTGTGACGTTGCCGAATCATTTCTTGCTGAACTCTTCGACGTAACCAGTATGACTGGATGACTGAGGGTACCCGAAGAAAAAAAACATGCGGGCCGGACGGTGCAGGACATTGTTGAATGGGGGGAGTTGCATAGCCCTCACAGTTCTTCAGCGCCGCAGTAGCGTGAGATGTGGCCGGTCTTATAACACCGGTAACATGTGTGGTGTGATTCTGGCTTCTTTGAAGGTGCAGGGTGGCAGCAGTGAGTCATTACTGTACTCGTTAGGGGAAGAGTCCGACCCTTCCCACACCACACTGGCACGGTTTGTGGGTTTACCCTGGGCCTTAAACAGGCGACATGTCCGCTTTACACCCTGTAAGTCGTGTAGAATAGAGTTGGAGCAGTCAGTAGTTTGACGCTTGATGAGATATTCAAGAAGCTTTCGTGAGCGACGAAATACATCGTGAAGCTCAAATCTGACCCCAGACAATCCCTCGGTTGACAGGGTGGTAATGATCAGAGTCTAGTGAGAACGTCAAGATAATACCTGTCGACGTATATATTTGGAGGGGTAGGAGACATCAGGTGAACAGCTCCGAGTAGTTGAGCGATGTCGAACGCAGAGCATTTTATCTTTTTCCCGTGCGATTTTCAATTTTCTTCGATACGCAGGCTTACGTATGGTCTGCTTAGGCCTTAGGCCTTATTTGATCCATTTATGGTAAGATATATTAGGAAAGCAGAACATAGACACTTGCAAATGAAATTTCATTGCAGCATCCACCCACACCTTTCAATACGCACATACCTACACCTAACCATATCTACCTATACCCACCTACACCTCCTCACACCCCCACAACTACCTACGTACATCACATAATCTTACATTCACCCACACTCCCCTACACTCACCCATTTCCACCTGCAAACGTTTATTCCCATCCACATCCACCTTCACTCACCGACACCCACCCACATCGACTTACACCTTCCCACACCCTCCTGCACCCACTAACACACTCTCAAACCCATCTACACCTACCAGCACCTATCCACACCTACTACACCCACCAGCACCTATCCACACCTACCACACCCACCAAGACCTATCCACACGTACTACACCCACCAGCACCTATCCACACCTATTACACCCACCAGCACCTGTCCACACCTACTACACCCACCAGCACCTGTCCACACCTATTACACCCACCAGCACCTATCCATACCTACTACACCCACCAGCACCTATCCATACCTACTACACCCACCCACCCCACCCCACATCTACCCATATCCACCCACAAACACCTAGACCCATCCACACCCATCTACACTCAGGTACACCCACCTGCAAACACCTAGACTCACCCATACCCACCAACATTCTGGTACACCCACCTACATACACTCACACCCACCTGCGTCACGCCACACCCCGCCATGCTATCCATACCCACCAACATTCCGGTACACCACCTACATACACTCACACCCATGTACGCCACCCCACACCTCACCAACTTACCTGTATCCTGCCACACTACCCAACACCTGTCCGAACCTAGCTGTATCCTACCACACCTGCTCACACCCACCTATACCTACCTACAGACACATACACCCACCCATACACACACAACCACCCATACCTTGCCACACCCATCTACATCCAGCCAGTCACATACACCCACCCAGACGCACGTACTCTCACCCACACTCACATACACCCACCCAGATGCACGTACTCTCACCCACACTCACATACACCCACCCACACCCTGTCACATCTGAACCTGGCTACACTGCATGACACCTACCCATATCTACCCCTACTTACCTGCAGACACCTACGCCCATCCGTACACACCTCCACTCACTAACACCCACCCATGCCCTGTCACCCAAACCCACAGACACTCTCCAATAGAAACTTAAACCCACCCACACTCACCTAAGCCCACCCACCTAAGGAGCTTTATGAACTACATACGTTTCCTGTAGATGACCTTTGTGAGACATTGAAATACTTAAACAGGTTATCATAAGACCTCGATTCTGTGCAGACGAGCATTAATTAGTTGCCTGAATAATAGGTGGCTATGTTTAAGGTGCCTGGATCGAGCATGACGAAATGTGGTGGGGAAAATGAAGTCAGGCACATCTCAAGCAATCAGCGACCAGCCACACAGCAACTCACGGAAGGGACCTTATATTAACTTGTTTTGAAGTAGAGTTCTTAATGCATTTCATGAACGGTAGCTAACGAAAGTACCAGCTAATTACCTTTTTTCTTTATTTCCGATTATTTTAAGCCACTGGATTAGCTTTGTTTTTATCTTTATTAGGCATTTATTGATACTGGATATAATATTAAGCCATTAGTATAGCGTAATAATGTTATAGGTAAACGCATACCGGTAGCTAATTTTTAAAATGAGATGGCCAAGTTCATTAATGGGCTGGCTCAAAGAAAACGCTTCATTGTGGTCGGAAGGTATTTGCCCAGAAAGTTGGGGTGGCCAGTCATATTTCAGGGGTGACCTGGACCATCCTGGCCATCTCTGGCTATGTCACTGGAGTGTCCCTCATATCAAGATGTTCTTTAACTTGGAGGGATTTAGTTCCAATATGCCTAAGTTGTCGGAGTAGTTTTTGTGCTGCCTTGGATGTACAGGGCGTTATTCTGTGTGGTCTGCAAGGTGTTGTAGTGGATGTTTGTTTCCCATGTCAGAGAGGAATAGGATATAGGACATCGCTGATCCAATACACTGTTTGTAGAGCAGAGACAGTATGTTCCTTTTAGTTCCCAGAGTGCGTTGGGTCTGGGGTTGCATCGCCTATTGATGTCTTGTATGTAGTTCCCAGTGGTTAGTCCAGTGTCATATGCCACTCCAAGGATCTCTGGAAGGTGTGTGGCACAGGTACATTATTAAACGTGCTTGTTGTAGCAGTCGTGGCTCAGTGGGTTAGAGCGCTCCGCTTTGACCGAAGGGTCGGAGGATCGAATCCACCCAAGGGTCATTGGTAGACATCAGGAAGGGCATCCGGTCATAAACTGCTACATGCTCCAATCTAAAAGTCCCCTACCCAGGGGCAACGCCTTAGCCCTTCGGGGATACCAGGCGTAAAACCATTTTTTTTTTTTTTTTTTTTTTTTTTGTTTTGCGGAATTGTTTTTTTTCTTTTTTTTTGCTTGTGATGAATGTGTTGGACGATTTGGATGGAAAGAATGCCAGCCATCGTCCTTGACCCATGCCTGAAGTGTGCCGAGGCAGTTTTATTTTAGTCTACAGGCTGTCTGTGATGTGGTGTGTGGATGTTATGATAGTGTCTGGTGTTATGATGTTTGGTATTTATAAGTGTAGTGCATATGATGCGGATTCAATCTTTGCAAGAACGCATTGAACAGATCCACGTGTTCATTTAGTGCTTATGATACATAGTGAGGAGGACAGGCAAACATAACTATCAATGCCTCCAGCAAGTGTAAGGAGCGTGGAAAATTGTGTCAGAGAACTACCCGTATGCCCTTTTGTGCAAAAAATGGTGTAGGGAGCAGCTGTTCCCACGTCGGAATCCGGGCAGCTGACTAAGATTTGACTCCCTGACATGAATTTGCAAGTTGTTCCTCCTCCTTTTGGGTGCAGTGCCACCTCGTGTAGGCTCCCCCTCAGCTCCTGTGTAGATAAGTATATAGGCTTTATGTCGATAGATTTAGAAATGCATGTTTGGTCAATGGTGGGGATGAATGAGATGATGGCCTGTTGGACACCCTTAGAGATTGAAAAAAAAAAAAAAAAAAAAAGGTTGAACTTATACTTTGATAAAAAAAAAAAAAAAAATCTTTATGGTTGAGACCCATACTTTGTGATAAAAAAAAAAATATGCGAGGTAGTACTGCATAAGTCATCAGCTAATATCGAGGAGAGGAAAAGTGCTGTATGTAAGCGTTGTTATAAACGAATTTTATTTGAATTTTATTACATAATGCAACACCAAAACTTAGCAAAAATTTCAGTAACCTTAAATATTAAAATTAAATATTACCACCCAACTTTTTACCAATATTTGGCTGTGCTATATTTAAACAATGAAAATAATTCAGCTTTCTTTTAAACTGTCTCATAATTAATGACCTAAGTAGCTTGGCCCACTGCTTTCATTTGCATAGGCCTCATAGTTCACAGCATTCATTTTTTTTTCTTCCGAGAAGTTGTAACTCTCAACTTACAAATTTAAAATGGTTCATGATACACAGTATGTGGCAAAGGTACAGATGTATGGCAATGATTACAAAATGTAGGTGATTTTATGTGACGTTCATGAAGCCCTCCCTATCTGTGATCATCAGACAGACTGTGTTTACACCCAATTAGAAAAATATTATAAAAGTTATTTTGAAAGCAGTATTATTTAAGAGACTATAAAAGAGTAAGAACCTTAAATCTACATCAGTCTAAGCATGGCATGACCACTAGAACCCATTTATATAATAGGCTGGATATCCCGCGTTTTGGTCCTAAAGCCACCTTACTCCCCAAGGCTTGCATTGTATGTATATGTAAATGTTTGTATGACTTATTAGGTCAGCGAAGTGTCCGAATAACCTAACCAAATAATAACACTAAATATTTTCATACACAGTACACCGGAATCCTCGCCAAGTTTTGGAGGCTCTAGCACAAAAGCATTTTTGTCTAGTCTATTATACAGCAGGAAATCTCATAACCATAGGCATATGAACTGATTAACGTCTAATCGCGGACGCCGGTGCCATAGTTGGCACCCCCAGCCTTGATCAGCTCCTGAAGGAAGGCATCATGGTCCAGCTCGGTGGTACTCTCAAGGGTCAGCTCCACTGCAAAGTTCTGTAAAGAAAAATGACTTACTTTAGTTTACAGTACATCTGTGGAAATACATGGCTTCAACCTATACAATATTGTGCGAGTACACTAGGTCATAGCAGGAATTTTATACAATATTATCTTTTTTTGTCTTGAAAGTGTGTGTTGAGAAGAGTGTTACTTAAGTGGTAAAACATAACTGAGGTAAAAAGCCTGTAAAAGCCACCCTCCTGATTTTGCGGAGAGGTGTTGTCATGCAGTGAACCATCATAATTATGACAAAGAAGCCTGTGAGTTTTAGTGATAATACCCACCTACATTCAACATTTCCTTTCTAATTATAACAAGCCTTTAGCAAAGACGTATCCCCACCACGTGACAAAGAATATTTAGATACCGGTATGCACTATAAGCATGGCAGTTTCATATATAGGGGCATAAACTAGGACTTGTACACTGTCTTTAAGAAGTGAAGATGATCCAGCAAGCATTTCCAAGATACTGCTATTTACAGATTAGTTTCCTTATATGGAAATAGCTCATAAAATACTTACAATGTGACAGTTTCATATATAAGGACATAAACTTTCTGTGTGATATGAAGCTAATTCACCTGGTAGTTCCCAAGATACGGGACTGGACGGAAAGATGGACAGAAAGACAAACAGGGGCGATTCCTGTATCCTCAACAAATGGAATAATGGAGGGGATAATAAAAGGAAATAAGCTCTTAGGAATCGGTCCGCCAAGTTTCGTCTTCACATTCCTTGTGCAGGTTGGATTGAAATCTCCAGTAGACACGACCAACTTATCTCATATATGGTCATAGCATGTAAAGTACAGACAATATGGCAGTTTTACATATACGGGCATCAACTACGACACACACTCTATCTTTCTACGTAATATGAAGCCAATCCACTTGGTAGTTTCCGACATACAGGCCTGGACAGAAGACAGACAGACGGACAGACAGGGGCAATCCCTATTTCCCCGCCATGTAGAATAATTGCGGGGATAATTATGACAAAGAATCCTATATGTTTTGGTGATATTACTCTCCTGCACTTAACACTTCCCTTCTAACTGGAATGCATTCATGTCTACTTGTGTCTCAGTGTCACAATGCGTTTTGCGTTATTCCTTGGTCATGGGTAATACGAGAAGGTCAGCAATGTATGAAGAATTTTTGCTCACTACTAAGAATTGTAATTTTTTGATAATTCATTTGGAATTATGAAATTAATGCGCAAATACAGGAAATTTTATGACAGCCCATAGCTATACTGTATTTACTATAACCTGGCCAAGATTTTCGTCCCTTTGCAACTGATTTCGCATAACTCCGTGGCAGAAAAAGACAATGCTACAGCTCTACTTCTTTCCCTAGCACTTCTTGTGACTAGCATCACATTTTAATGTTAATCTATTATTACAGTTCAGCACTGACGAGGAGAGATGGCAATTTCAGGCCAAGTAAAAGCAGTACAGATAAGGAAGAGTCATGGGAAAGGAGGGCCATAGGAAGAGGGAGTCATAGGAAGAGGAAGCCATGGGAAAGGGGAGCCATGGGAAAGGGGAGCCATGGGAGGGGGGAGCCATGGGAAAGGGGAGCCATGGAAAAAGGGAGCCATGGGAAGGGGGAGCCATGGAAAAGGGGAGTCACAGGAATGATGAGTAACAGGAAGGGAGAGCCAATCCATGAAGAGTGGAGGAACGTCCGTTAGTAGTGATTATCTGATGACATGATCAATAAGGCTACAATATTATTTTAAAAAATATATTAGGTAAAATCTGTAAAAACTACTATATCAGAAAATACAAGTGTAAATTTGTCCAGTTAATGTATTTGACGTAGCTGAACTATGCTTGAACACAACAAACAGTTGAAATACATTAGGTGAAAAAAATGTAACGGATGTTTTAACTGAATCATGCTGTGTTAATTACGAACCCAAGTCTAATTTTCCCTTTTGTATTAAGAGAGAACTACCACTCGTGTGCAGTTGGCAACATATGAGCCAGGGATAGCATCAGTGTGTAGGAGAGGTCTGGCATTTGGTACACTTGACATCCGTGACATAACCACGTGTTTGTTGGTGGCACTGACATGAATGAATGGGGGTGTTTAATATTAGCTGAAATGACCAAGTAACTGTGATGCAGGAACGTCGGAAATGGTACCTAGGCCCCGGCTTCTCAAAGACAGTAGGTTCATATGGTCAGCTGTACATCCAGAGAGGTAAAAGGTGGTTAAAGGAGGCTGGAACCTTCCCGCCTTGTACTGCTTTATAAATTTAGCAACCACATCTCCTAGTACATGCACTGTAAGCAGTCCTGAAACTCTTATGGTAGGAGGAAGGAAGACTATACTTGGAATATCCTTTCTCTTCAGATTCATGTCCTGGGGATATAAAAGAGTCATGGTCTAGATTTTCTCACCCACGATTTCCTCACCCAATCTGAGTATACGAAACGAAACTATGATGATGATATGTTGTTCATTAAGAAAACTCACCAAATACGAGGTTCTCAAACTTGCTGGATAATAGAACAGGAGAAGAGTCTGCCGTGGTTGGCTTAAACCCTGTCACTTACCGCCAGGATCTCCTTAACCAGTGCTTTATCCGTCGACATCTTCGCTTTCTTGATTGGAGACACGCCCGTACCCACCCAGGTCAGCAGCAGGAACTTTGACCTCTTGCTCATCTCGTCACCCGTCTGTAATGCAACAAAGGGAGTTAGTTTCTGGGGAATTAACCTGCGTATGAAAAGTATTACATCAGCATCAAGAAGTACACATGTACGTACTGCTATTTACTAAACTGTGCAGAATTTAAGTAATCTGCGGAATATTATAATGAACTAAGAGCAAAAAAAAATTCCTGTCGCCTATCCCCTTCTTCTTTCCACGAACTTTGATAATTAGTCTGGTGCCATCGAGCAAAACGACGCTAACAACATTAATCTGAGGCCGAATAAATTCATCACTACTAGTTGCTGCGGATGCATGAGGCTGATACTGTTGAAATCCACGGAGGGAGATGCAAGAGAGACTAGGGAACTTTTGTTGCAGACTGTACATGAGAGAGAGAGAGAGAGAGAGAGAGAGAGAGAGAATCACTCGTATTTCGGAAGTAAGCGCTAACGTCATTTCCACGTCATACCCATGGCTTCATTGTTGACTTCATTGCTAGTCTTTCGGTCATTAAGGTACAGAAACTTAGGATCACTTTCTAATAACACTT
>JAGKTI010005755.1:0-43595 GCA_018397915.1 Birgus latro
AGAGAATCATTATTTTTGACCGGGCTGCTAGGTAATTCACAAATAAAAACTTTAATTATTCAGCCAATCAAAGAATCATCAATTTTAGGACATTTTTTTATGCTTAGGGGCAGTTTCCCGTTCTAAAATAAATAACCCCTTCAGTATGATGGAGGCATTTCTATTTTGTTTCCAATTTCAAGATTATTTCGCCCTGCTTATGATAGATTAGCCTATTCGAACTTGTGTGGGGGGGAGAGCCTTCATTCACCCTTCACTATTATAGGGATCTCAAGCTGAATATAAGAGACGGGCAGTAGCAAGAACTACAGATAAACAAATAAATAAATAAAGGAGTCAAGATACTGAAAGGGCAAAAATATTAAAATAACGCAGTACATCAGGAACAACCAGCAACACCTACCGCCTGGCCGAGGGAGTGACGGTGACTGAGGTGTGGCGAGGCTGGGGGAAGGGTTCAAATGTTTCGAAAACCAGCGCGGGAATTTTCGAAAATATTTTATGACGCATTCCCTGGGGCTACCGAGCTCGAGTTTAGCAGGAAGGGCGAGAATAGGGAAATGCGGAGTTTTTCCATGTCTCTTGTTTTTCTTATTGAAAGAGAGAGAGATAGAGAGAGAGATGGGGGAGGGGAGGGGAGGAGAGACAGACAGACAGGACTGTAGAGGACAAGGCGGGACAGGTAGCTAGTCATTTATTAGCCTCCCAATCTCTTAAATATCTTTGGAGATGTCATAGCACCTTTCCCTGTGAGATTTATTAAGTATATTTCACCTCAATATCACCGATGCAAACTACGTCGGTATAAAAATTACGTAAATAACTTAAAAAACAATGTCAGAGTGAAGTTTATAAAAATAAATTGCTAGGGAAAAGGAACTGTGAAATCCTCAGAGCCACGTCGAATGAGATCCCCTACCCATGCCTTTATAGAACTCCAAGTGTTTCGAGTGCTAGTTTACGGATATTATAGATAGATAGATGGATTGATAGATGGATGGATGGTTGGATGGATAATAGATAGATGGATGATAGATAGTTGTCGATAGAGAGATATATAGATGGATGGATGATGGATGATTGTAGATTCCTAGATATATATGTGCATGGGTGGATGGATAGTTAACTGTAGATATAGACAGATAGATAGATAGACAGACATAGATAGACGGATAGGTAAAGATTAAAATAAGGGAGCTAAAAAATAGATTAAGAAGTCTGGCAATAGATACATAGACAGACAAAAATACATATGAAAAACAAGTACGGTGAAGCTAATTAATGAGACTTGTGGCGTGGAAACATTTTTTACACGAGTACCTTTTTTTTTTACTTCTCTTTTTCAACATATTTATCTTACTGGGTAGAGCTGACTGGAGCGCTTAATGATGGTTGTAGCTAAGCCATCCAATTCTGAATCCCTCTTTTACTTCCTTGATTCTAGTGGTATACTTTAAATTTGATTCTTGCTACTAACACACGATGTAATTCTGCTGAGAAAGAATCTTCCCCAGTGGAAGGGTTAATCGAGGCTGTAGCGTTCTCCTCTACTTCAGACAGTCTCTCCTTAGTGGAACAAGATGATTGGAGACACCACGACCGAGGCTGAGAACACAACACCCGACTGACGGAGTTAAGCTGAATAAATCGTTTCAAGACTGGCTATTTTCAAAATCGAAAGCTATTATTCTCGGATTATCCCCAGCCCTTCCTAAAAGTTTGGTTTAAATCGGATAAAAATGGTTTAAGATTGGTTTAAATCGTATAAAAATGGTTTAAGTTGACCTTCTCCTGAGCCCTGCCCTTTAACCTACTGTTCTAAAAAGACAATGCTTACTCCTTGGTCTATATTCTCATTGGTTAAGGAAACTCCCTGACATCTCTTCCTTAGCGATTTATTTCTGGATATGGCTGGGTAATATCCTTTTGTACATTATCTATGCAGGGTATGGTGGTGCTTGAAGGATTTATGAAATACGAAAGAAAACAGTGAGGTGTAATAAGCAAAATAAATCGCTCAGGAAAGGGTGTTAGGAAATTTTCTTAACCGACAAGAATACAGGCCATTGGTTTATCCTTAACACATCCATCAAGTTTCTTAAATCAGATCAAAGCTGTTTATTCTGTTAACGAGCAAACACACGTATCGAACGTTGACCTTGTCCTGTAACCCTGACCTTAGACTGATTGTTCTCAGCACTGAATTATCGGTACTTCATTCTTGCCATACCCTCAACATTTCCTCCAAGTCTGGCTGAAATTAGATAAAAACTTTTCAAACTGACTTTGCCAATCCAAACTTTGACCTACCCTTGTAACCTTGACCACTGATGAAATGTTTAAACAGTAGATTTCCTCCGTGGCTACTCTTCCAAATAAAAACTGCTAGTCATTTTGTTCACACAGTCACACACATACACATACACACACACATACATACACACACCCACACATATACACACACGCACACACATATACATACCACGCATATACACACACACACGCACACACACAATGCTGATTAAAAAAAAAAAAGGACACTCGCTCTAGCTTTGAAAGTAGCAGGTTTAAAAATATAACATGAAATTTAAGGAGCTAACAAAATAATATAATAGTTGCTAAAAAATGTTCTCAAACGAGACCAGTTCAAAACACAAGTACCTAGGTTTCCTGTTCCTGTTCCTACCGTTCTCTTAGATAGGTCTTGAACTGCATGACTTGAGCGTTGATTAGCTCAATATCAGCCTACGTTAAATCATCTGTTCTCTTAGCCCTGCAAAGTTCATCCTTTACTATCTACAAAAAGTAAAGCTCTTCTTCGAGAACCGGTGTGTCAGACTCCAGTTTCCTCCTCTAGTTCCTCTTCAGAGAACAAGCTCTCCTCAGCCGCCGCGAGGAAAAGACCAAGTTTGGCCTGAGTGGGGATAAGGAATATAGCAAGCGTGAGAAAAACGAATAACATGGTTTCGTCTTTAAAGTCGTCATTCCGTTTAATCTGTCCAACAGACATGCGGGCCGCATAAGTTATTGCACCAAAAAGTGACGCAAATTCATCATTTTTGGCGCCCATATGAAGATGGAGTGCGGCCTCAACACAGATGATTGCCACAGAAAATAAGGCATTAGCCTTAAGTGAGCGTAGGACAGCAAACTGAAAAGCCGACATGTAACGTCCAAGCTTTGTGAATGTAGACCAGTCGAGCCAGAAGATTCTGAGTATAAGTACGACTGTCCATGCAATTTCTAATTTTTCTTGGCGTCCTTGAATAGCTGCCAAATGCCATACGGTCTCTTCTTCACCACCCCCTTCTTGGCTCAACCTCCACTAATTTCACGACTGAAGGAACGCCTCGCCTGGTCCAGCAGCGGGTCAAACTTACAGTGCAGATTCAGGTGGGCAATTACGCCACCCACAAGGATTATATCCATAATAACCCAACACACCTCTCGTCCCCTGTCCCACCTCTCGTCAGCCCACATTGTTATATCATACAGAGTAAGAATGCACGCAACCGTTATAGCGACAGGAAAGAGAAAGGCGGATCTCGGCACGATGGGTTGGACATTTAGCGTAACCCACCACCGACCGGGTGCCAATTCCTACCAGAGAAGGCTTACAGGGCACAGTAAATTATGCTCTGTGTTGTAGAGAGTGAAAATGACACTTATGACTCGAGTGTGAGTGTCCAACCAATTATTGTCTTTTAACTCCCTATTTACGGTGCGAAGCCCTCCCTTTTTCCTTGCAAAACAGCTGTTTAACTGTCTTTAGCATGGATATAGGTCAAGATAATAACCACCTGCTGGCACGTCACATAACTACCCGGGCAGCTTTCTGTTTTCGTTATCTTTCGAAAAATTCCATGCCTGAGCCGTCAAGGGTACTGGGGATGGGGGCTGTGTGGGCAAGGTATCTTGGGCTTCCCAGCGACAGGGTGATCCAAATACAGTGAGTCTGGGACTGGGAACCCTTATTTACCGTAGACGAATGCGTCCCACCACCCGCACCCGCACCTTATCCGCCCAGTGGTAGAGGAGGTACTGGAAGAGAATGTTGTGCAGCCAGTCATCCAGCTGGCTATGAGGCAACGCTTCCAGGTCTTCCCTGGCGGGAGGTATGGAGTCCCTGAACCCCTCCTCAACCCCCCCCCCCCCCAGCAGAACGTCGCTCCCTGTGAGCTTGAGGGCGAACAGGTGCTTGGAGTACTTCTACGATGCGGTGAAGATTCCATTGGTGACGGCAGCCATGCTCAAACACATGATCATGGCCATCATCCTTGCAGTTCTCCGACACAATTTCCAAACTCTGAATCCCATAATGAATCCGAAAATATATTAAAAATATATTACTTCTAAAGGACTGACTAGCTGAAAGAATCGCTGATGGTCCAAATAACGTCAGTGCAAGTAAACAAGGATTATTAGCAGGCAAGCACAGAGGGGTGCTGAGGGGAACCAAAGCACACCCTTTTGCCCCATGTGCTGTAAGTGCCCCCCTTCTTCTAGAATCTATCTTAACGGTAACTACGTGCTCTGTTTTCAGCATCTGCCCTAAACAATTTCCCTGAACAGCCATGGCATGGCTATAGCAAGAATAAAGTAAGAATCTGTGGCATCAGACTGAAGGGGTGATTACGATGCATTTGTTGTAGCCTCGAGCAAAGATCCCCAGCCCATGTCATCTCAGTTTGTGACTGTGTTGAAACTGGATGGTCGAGATCAGATCGAGAACGGCCCAGGTACCCTGATGACTGAGATCAAATCGAGAACGGCCCAGGAACCCTGTAGGCCGACATCGGATCATGAACGGCAGCGACAACCTGTTGGTCGAGATCAGATCGAGGACGGCCGAGTGATCTTTTTGACGAGATCAACTCTTCTCCATTGTGAATGATGAGCTGTAGCGAGAGTTTGTCATTGTAAAATAGTGTTACTTACGATAGAGTGCAAAGGTATAGAGCCATTGTAGTAGCTTATTCTACCATCAGGCCGTGGAATTTAGGCCACAAAAGAATGAAAGCATCCACCAAGTTAAGTTGGACTAAGTACATAGCCCCAAGGACTCATTCCTACCTCATAAATAAAGTTCATCGAATTTCATGCAACTTTGTAGGTATAATCATGTTGCGAAAGTCTGGGGACCTGGATGAGTCGCCAGAATTAGAAGTCGCCGACACAGCCAACTTCTCCAAATCAAAATCTCGACAACTTATTCTGAAGTCAATGGCAAATCCTCCAAAAATCGACGTCGACCTCTCCAACAGTATACAGTAGTATGTGAAATAATCATAATTTCAATAACTAATGACTACGTTATTTTCAAATATAAAAAAAATAACATAATTGAAAACATTCACAAAAAGCATGACTACACACACACACACACACACACACACACACACACACACACAAGGCCTTCAGTCGTTTTGAGTATATAAACAGTGTATGAATATGCGGAGTGGCAGATTGAGATGGTTTGAGCATGTTGTGAGGACTGAGGATACCAACTGGGTACGGTTGCAAGAGGTAGACCGAAAAAGACCTGGGACTAGGTCATAGAGCGTGACGTCAGGAATAAGGGACTGCCAGAAATCGAGCAGCATGGAGAGTCGCCATTAGGTGCCAAGGTCTACACATGCAAGCCCTAAAGCCTTTGCTCAGTGTCGAATACAAAAAAAAAAAAAACGTTGGAGCCACTATAAACGATACATGGAAAACCCCACACTTGGTGTATAAACAATAGACAAATGCTCCGTGTCTGAATTTTCCGTGCGTACTAGTAATGACGCAGAGGGCTGGTATCATCATATTTAGTGGTCAAAGCTGAGACAAAATGTAATTATTACGAGCTACTATATGTACTGTACGATGAGTGTCTGCTTGTCACAATACACCATCTTAGCAACAAAAAAAACTGACGAGGCTAAAGGCCTCGTCAGTGTAGGTAACAACGAAATACCAGGCATGCATCTTAAGTACAGGGCTGAATAGACCAGCCCAGAAGAACTAGTTAATAAAGTGTTAGTTTTCCATCGGATAACAGAAACACGAAAAAAAATGGAACTTGAATGACGACCAGCTGTCAAGTTGATTTATCTCTATTTTTATCTTATTTTTGCCTTTAGACAAAGGTTACTTGAGTATATAATTTTTAACCCACTACTTAGGAAAGTTTGTTTTCCCCTGTCTTAATTTTTAGTTCAACCTGAAACTAAGTATGATATCACAAGCATGATTGGCAAGACTGTCTAAGCGTCTAAACAAATATACTCAAGTTAAAAAAAAAAAGATCGAGAAATATTATGATCTCTGCATAAAGCTTAATGGTAACAAATAGAAAAATAGTGGAGAAGTCGCCGCCATCATTAAGTCACCGTTGAGATCTCCATGAACTAATGGCGACTTCAACTTCTGGCGAGTTCTCCAGCAATTAAAGTGCATCATTTCCGTCAGACGAACGACTGATTACAGTAAAAGACTCATTTTTACCCCATGGTTAAAGAGCATCGAATTTTATGAAACAACAATTTAGCACTGCAGTAGGCTAATAGCAGTCGACCAGGTATGTCAAGTGAAAACAAACCGACAATAGTAACCACGGAGACATGGCTGCCTCATAACTCAAGTTTAGCAAATTTCGCGCAAGTATAACAACACTGAAGTACGAGTCGACCAGTTCCGTCAGATGAAAACATTGCCTATTAATAACCAAGGAGACTTATTCCCACACCATTGCTATGGCTCATCGATTTTCAAGCATATCTCCACTCAACAATATGGTAGCCTTGACGAATATACAGTATATAATATATATATATATACATATGCCAAAAATAATTTCACCATGTTCTGTAGCTGAAGATTTAACCATCCCCTTTAGCGTCCCCGAAGAGCCCGCATTCTCCCAAAACTTAAGCTTACACCAAATTAATTGACAAAAAATATAAAATGTGTGAAAAGTGGACGTTAAGTCACGTTTGGTGCTGTGTTTGTGCGAGGGTGAAGAAGCTGATTGCAGGGTTGCGTGTGAGGCACAGATGGAGTACGGAGTGGGTGTGGGCAGCCCCCATCCACAACCCCAACCTCTTCACACCCAGTCTCACATATAGTTACCCACACCCGCCTCAACAACTAGGTCGGGACCTAGAGTCACCTCGGTACCTATATCAACCCCTGTACCTAAATTCATCTCAGTACTTACCTCCACTCCAGCACCCAGGTCAACCTCTTCCACCCTCACCCCAACACCAACTCCTGGATCAACCCCTTCCATTCCAACCGCCACGCATTGACAGTGAGAGAGGCTGTGCGATGACATCAGGAAGCTTGGGATGTGGATTCGAGCAGCCCCCATTCACACCCACATCCACCCTCTCTATGTGGAGGCATTTGTGCAGTTGGTTTACATGGATGGAAGAGTGGGTACATGAATACAGTGACGACATTTTGTTATGTCTTTTTGTATGTGCATGTGTGGCGTTCATATTAATGTAGAAAGTGTTACTTAGTCCCGGACACTTTTATCCTGGACTCAGACCTCAATTGCTCTACCAACTTCAGCCTGGCCTCAGCCTCAGTTTCGTTTTGTTTCACTTCATTTCGTTTATAAAGATTCCAGCATGGTTGCATACGTCGGCCTTGTCACTGACTGGCAGCTCTTTACGTCGCTCCATCTCTAGCAGCTACTCTCTTCAGTTCCTTATCCCCGAGGTCGCACTGTGACCTCATCCCAGATCTTATTCGATCTGCCTCTCCCACCTCTACCCTTAACATTGACATCTCTCATCCTTTGCTCCCAGATGTCATCCCCCATCCACTCCATATGCCATATGCTCAAACCATCTCAGATTACTCCTCATCACAACGTTAGTATCACACTTACTATGCAGCGTGGGACCGCTGCTGCTACCATATCATTTAGACAATATGTATTGTACATATTTAGACTACCTTAATTCTTAACAGACTCTCTCCCTCTCTCTCCCCATTTCATTTCGTTTATAATGGCTCCAATATGCTTGCATGCGTCGGTCCTGGTTATCTAATGGCGGCTCTCCATGCTTGTCTGTCTCTGGCAGCCTCCCTATTCAGTCCCTTATCCCTGAGGTCACACTCAATGACCTCATCCCAGGTCTTTTTCGGTCTGTCTCCCGCAATCCCCTACCCCTAACGTTAATACTTCTTACTTTCTTCACCAAACTGTCATCCCCGATCCTCTCCATACGCCCAAACTATTTCAATCTACCCCTCCTCATCTCGACACCAATACACTCCAGTCCCATCCTGCCTTTTAACTCTTCGCTCCATAAATCTTGCCCCCCCTCTAGGCCTCGCATTCAAGGACGCACTGCACATCCACCAAATCACTTTCATTTCTGTACGTTTGACCCTACGAATATCCTCTTCCTCTCGCTGTCTCTCTCTCTCTCTTAACGTGGTAGTCCAACTGACGTCTAATTTTTCTAGTTTCTAACCCTACCCATCACCTTCTGTCTGTCCTTGTTCTCTCTCTCTCTCTCTCAAGTGATGGCACTGAAGAATATGACAAACAGCCCTCCATCCCATGTGGTTGCTGGAGATGGACGCCTTCACATGGTGGCACTGATATGGCTGGCCAGCTCCACTGCCTAGTTATACAAATGTCCCTGAACTCCCTCCTTATGCCCGAATGGACGAGGGTGGACTGCACGAGAGCAACCTGAGCCTGCAGCCCAGTGGGTTCACATTTCAGATGACCCTGGAGTCAAAACAACAACAACATAGAGAGATGTGGTCTCATTTTATCCTACATTTTATTCCAGCTGCTGCCAGATGACCTTATTCCAGCGAAAATAAAAAAAATGCAGGGTCAACCATTCTTTTGTTTATCCTTTTCAATTCGGTGACTAAATTTTAGTTTTGCTTTTTTTTTTTTTAACTCACATTACGATAGACTTTTTGAGCTGTAGGGGTTAGACAGAGCCTCCATTAGCCCTTTCATTACTAGGGATCCTTACTGAGGTGAAGAAAAACTGTTTGTTGATAACCTGAGTAAAATTAAAAAGGTTATCAGATGGAAGAGGTTCATTTTTTTTTTTTTTTCCATGAATAAGTGACATGGGAAGGTTCTGCCTCTCCTTGTCCCTCCAGCAAAATAAACAAATTAATGTTTTTCCTTTATTTAAAATTTATTATTGCAGTAAGAACAAGAGATATGGGAAGGTCCTGTACTTGCCTTGTCCTTCCTGCCGAAGCCGTTCACTGTTATTGTGCTTTTGTTGTTGTTGTAACCCCTGGATCATCATCTAAACTGTGAACCCAGTGGACTGCAGGCTGAAGCAAACCCCTTTACTGCAGACCACTATCCTCCTTTTGGGGGACAAGGAGCAATTTGAGGGATGTTTGTGTGACTGGGCAATTCTGCCAACCTGTATGTCGATGCCACCCCATGAAGGCATCCCTCTCCAGCACCCAAGTTCTAATCATTTAATTATGTGATCAGCCAGCATCCTAAATTATATTGTAGTCAGCAGTGATTCAGAAAGTTTAAAACATGCTCTATCATCATCCCATGCTTCTGAAATTATAGGAATTTATCCATGGCAAGATGTATGAGGATGTCCCACAAGTCTCTGCCCTGTTCCACCAAGACACTGCACATGTTCACAATAAATACAGTGTAGGTTATCATTCAGGATACTCTCCTTTAAGTATCATACCTAGGCTAAAGAGCTGTCTGGGAAACCCAGGTCAGCACTAATGCCTAAAAAATGCAAGTTAGAAAATTTTAGGAAAAAGGATACAGACTAAGAAAAAACAAACAAGCCAAAAAAGAAGCAGGCTGTTATACGTTAAACAGCACCTTTTCCACAAGGCACTAGGTCCACTTGCACTGACACAAAGTATGCTAACAGTCGCATCACGTGAAGGTGGGGATGGACTACCCTACCTCTTATGGATAAGAATAGAGCTACAGTAGCTGCTAAGTTCTTGCTTTGTTTGGTTTTGTTTATATGGGCTCCAAAATGCCTCAGCCTTGGTCACCTAATGGGAGCTCTCCATGTTGCTCAATCTCTGGTAGCCTCCCTATTCAGTCTGATATCACTGAGGTCAAACTCTATGACCTCTCGTCCCAGGTTTTTTTTGGTCGGCCTCTTGCAACCTTGCATCCGACATACACACTTGTCACCTTCTGCATCCAACTGTCATTCTCCATCCTTTCAACATGTCCAAACCATCTCGGTCAACCCCTCCAAAACATTCATTCATCATCCAATCCTATACTGCCCCATGAGAAGCATAGGAGCCCAGGGCTAGGCAAGGTGGTCCTCATATTTAAGATGAGAGTGACCAGCCTCACTCAACCCTGAGTAGCATTACGTGAGCAATAAACCCCAACCACTACTTGGATGTACAAAACAATAATTTGTATACAGATGATGGAGCTGTACACAACAACACACCTACGTCAAAACACAGCCGACTGATCACTCATCATGTTCTGTGCAATCCCAAATTTCATCAGCTCGCATTCCAGAGAGATCTTTTTATGCACTGTCTCAACCCCAATTTTCAGTACTTTCTCATATGTGAATATCTAGGTCCTTGAGGCTAGTGTGGTTTTTGACAGTTGGCTGAACAAGTACTTTCTACACTTTCTCATATTTTTTCTCACTGTTATGAACAAATAATACTCACTGACATTCTGGCTTTCTTGAAAGAACAGAAACACCCACAACAAATGCCCTAAAAAAAAAAAAAATAAACAAAATCCATTGCTGCTGCTGCAATGAGATTTCTTTGAGATATTCACCTTTTGACACAAAGGTTCCTTGAACTTCTCTCATTATCTATCTATCTATCTATTGCCAGACGCCTCAATCCCGCACGGGGTGGCCACAAACAAATCACCTCCATGTCACTCTGTCCCCTGCCATTTCACTACCACGCTCCCAACTCACACCCCCCTCTCTCATATACCTCTCCACTCCATCCCATTCTCGGCCTCCCCCTCCCTCTCGCCCCCTCCACCTCACTCACATACACTCTCCTCGTCAGTCTTTCACTCTCCATCCTCTCCACATGCCCAAACCACCTTGACGTGTTTCTCCTAACGCTTCCCATCACGTCCTCAACCACACCACAACGCTCCTTCACTTCCTCATTTGTTAGTCTGTCTCTCCATGTGACTCCACATGCTCCTTTCAAATAACTCATTTCCACTGCTCTCTCTCTTGACTTCTGTCCTTCCAACAGGGTCCAAGCTTCACTTCCATATGTTAGAGTTGGTATCACAATACTGTCATGTAACAACTTTTTCACTTCCATGCTCACCTCTCTGTTTCTTATCACTGCTTTCAACGAACCAGCAACCTTTGTTCCCTGCTGCACCCTTTCGAGCACTTCACCCTCCAGACTTCCATCCTTACTCATCACACTGCCCAAGTACTTAAATTCACTCACATTCTCCATAGCCTTCCCATCCAGTCTCACTGTACATTCACTGACTTCACTTCTCTCGAAGATCATCACTTTACTCTTCCCTACATTCACCTTTAGATTCCGTTTCTTACACACTCTCCCAAACTCATCTACCAAGCCTTGCAGCTCCCCTTCGTCTTCACTCAACAACACAGTATCATCTGCAAACAACAGTACAGGGAGTTTCCAAACACTGCCCTCTCTCACTAAGGCCGCTCCAACATCCACTGCCCGACCTTGTATCTCTTTTATAACCCCATCCATATGCAGATTGAACAACCATGGAGACATGACACATCCTTGTTTCAATCCAACCTTCAAATGGAAAGATTCACTCAGTTTGCCATCCACATGCACTGCAGCCTTAGCACCCTCATACATACTCTTCACTGCCTTCAACAACTTCCCATCCACTCCATATATTCTTAATACCTTCCATAAACCTTGTCTATCCACCCTGTCATATGCTTTCTCCAGATCCATGAAGGCTGCATACAACTTCTTGCCCTTCTCTAGAAACTTTTCCACTAAGGATCTAATTATAAGAGGACAATATTATGTCTCATTTTTTTGTTACTCTCAGATTTCATATAGCCATCCACTCTTTTAGTTTCACCTCCAAGGAAAAATAAAATACAGAAATATTTGAATTTTTGTTTGAAAATTGGAGGTGTACTAACATGGATACCAAAGGAAAGTTGGATAGGACAAGCATACCCAAACTGTTATGGGTATGTCAAATGAGGATATGGTGCAAACTTTCCCCTTCAATAATTCTCGGCAGCATAAAAGCACTAAACCCAGGATGCTAAAACAGAAACCTCAGTAACTATGCTAATACTACTGCCCCAAACTTATACAGTATTGATAATTAAACTGAGTGACTGAGTAAACAGCCACTGGTTGATGTGTCTTGCAGTCTATAATAATAATTGGTATCTAGAAATCCCATATTAACACAAAGAAAATATTAAAATCAATAACTCCAATGACCAAATATGATACTGTATATGAATATTAAGAACTACAAAAGCTAATATGAGATTTTACTGTACACTGCCTATTACAATATCTTGTTCTCATAATTCTAAATAGCACTTTTGACTGCATTCCTCAAAACCTAGTACTGTACAGTTATTCTTGATTTAACAAACTAATTAAGGCACAGGTGTTGTTAAATTGAAAATAACATTTAATTATGTTACATATATTCCTGACATAACAAACATAACTCTCCCATCTTTGATATCACTAGAGACATTGAACAGTATTTACCCATTCACTCCTTCATTATCATAAATGGTGACTATGAAGGGTGGGAGTGGGTGGCCACACTATGTTAGATGCTACACAATGTAGCTACCCCCTCACCCACCATCTGCACTACAAGTCAAGAATTTTCCACAACACAGTACAATAGAGGAAATTGTACCTTGAGCCAACTCTAATCTGATGACATGTTCTTCTGTTCATGCATAATTACTGACTCCAGATTATTTTACTGACCTCTCTGGAAAGCTTTTCAATCTGATGGGGACACATACAGCTTCATTTACCCCTTCACTACAAAAGGCCTAGTATAGGATGACTGTAAGTGACTGGAAACGGCAAGTATAAAATACAGTAGAACCCCTGTAACTCTGATTACTGGAGGGGGGGCAGACTGTCCAAGTTATAAAACTGTCCAAAATTGCCACCCATCACTGGCTTTGAAACCCTCATATTCATTTACTTGGCCAGTAAAGAAAGAGGATATTCGCAAGCTCAAACATACAGAAATGACAATGATTAGGTAGATGTGCAGTGTGTCCCTGGGTGTGGGGTCTGGGGGGGCTAGGTTTACAAAGGAAGAGTTGAGGGGTAGGTTGGGACTGGAGTGTATTGGTGTTGTGATGGGGAGCGGCAGATTGAGATGGTTTGGGCATGTGAAGAGAAAGGGGGATGATAATTGGGTGCTTAAGTGAGAAGTGTTGATGTTAGGGATAGGGTTGTGAGAGACAGAATGAAAAAGGGATGAGGTCATTAAGTGTGACCTCAGGGATAAGGAACTAAATTGGGAAGCTGCCAGAGATTGAGGAGCATGGAAAGCCTCCATTAGGTGACCAAGGCCGACACATGCAAGCATGTTGGAGCCTTAAAAAACAAACAAATGAACATACAATTCTGTTTATGTCTGGGAGCAGGTTTAGGCCTACAGCTGCAAGCCTTAAAAAATGAACAAATGAACATACAATTCTGTTTATGTCTGGGAGCAGGTTTAGGCCTACAGCTGCAAGTATTTTTTTGGACAACATTTTTCCTGTATATCTTTATCATTCCTGCACAAAAACAAATAATTAGTAGAAAATCATTCATTTTATACACATACCTGCAATCAATAAAGGTAACATGTTATAAAAATGCAGTAAAAGAGAGGTAAAATCACAAAACACTTAAGTGGGAGCACGGTTGTCTGAGCCACATGTCAGTCATTTCACATAACTCATACTCATCCAAGTTACATCAAATTTTTTGTCCAAGTAACGCGAGGTCCGAGTCTGAGGGGCCTGAGTTAGAGGGGTTCTACTGTATATAAATATGTCACAGGAATAAAAGGGTTAAGACCCGTTTGTTAAAAACGAGAGCTAAAAGATGTCAGAAAACCCCCAACTTTCCAAAGCATATAGTATGAAAGAACATGTCTGACATTTATGGATCACTGATGACTACACTGTAATATGGGATGCAAGCTTGACACATATAACAACACCGACTCGATGATCGTCAAATAGTACGGGCTTGTTTTAAGTTCGCACAGTCAGCTATGGAGCAGTTACTTTCTCCTTTGATTTACTGTTCCCAAAGATATCACATAACTTTGTTCTATACCTTTCCATACCATGTGAATGTGGTGAGACTAATAATGATGGCAGCCAAAATGTTTGTTAAATCAGGAATCAGTCAGTCAGCAGAACCTCAACTTAATAAACAATCTTTTTTTACCCTGCCCTAGAGTGGAAAAGGAGTTCCAGGTGATGATGATGATGATGATTTTTTACATACCTATGATCTTACAAACTAGAGATCTCCTAAAATTAATAATAATGAGCCCTCTCACTATAACAAGAGTTTGTAAATGATGTCTGTTAAATTGAGGATCTACTGTACAATACTTAATGACATACAGTATTAGAAATCATATACAGCACACATATTTGTCAATATGACATATATTCATAAAATTTACAGTAAGAGACATTACAATAAGCATTTCTTGAATAGACTACAACTAATATGAACTCCACAAATAGATTTAAAGGATTTAAAAATAATAATAATAGTAATAATAATAATAAAAAGATAATAATATCAGTTGAATAATAATAAACAGCATTTATACACAAAATATTTTTCATTAATCCTTTCATTCATGTATAAACAGGTGAAATATACACAAGAGAGGAAGTCAAACTACTTTTAGTCAACAAATGCAACACATGGAAAATACCATACTATATACCAGTGAATGTGACTACACATTAATACAGTAGAATATACAGACTGTAACCTAAAATTAATAAAAATGACATAAAAAAATATTTCTAGGAGCCAACACCAATAACTTTAACATTAAAAATACAGAATTACATGGCTCTGATAATATACCATATTATATTTGCATACAGTATTCACATTTTTTCTATAAAACGAACAGTGTACTGTAACTTTCCTATCCACTACTATCACTATCTAATGACGGCAGATGATGATGATGGGTGGTACGTTGTCTGACTCCTTGATCGGACTGTACAAGACAATCAGTAACACTTTTTTTTTTTACAGCAGGAAGCCTCTGTCTTGTCAGCAGTGGACTCTTCAACAGATACTGGATGAAGCAATTTGGTACTACTTCCTGTATTACTAATGGTGCTAGGTGCTAAATTGCCTTCTGCAGAGACAAACTTCAACTTGTCTGTATCAGCTGCATTGCTGGGAGGGAGCAAAGCAGTTTGACCTACACAAGCCTCTGCTCCATATCTTACACCATCAGAGCCTAAGTCTTGATCCACTGGCTCCCTATTTTGACTAAAAATGTTATTCAACACCCATGATTTGTCTGCTGTTGAACTAGTAGGTGTCCCATGACTGATATTTCCTTGAGATGACTGTTGACAATCAGACGGTGGTGTGAATGTGCCCAGTGAGGTGGATAATCCAGGCGACACACACGATGATTTGATTTTTGAAGTTACAGTCACATCTGAGGAGAAGATGGGAGTTATAACACCTTCACTATCATACAAACCCTATTTCACTAATAAATGGGATACACTGACAACAAAAGCAAGGAAAAGAAAAACTTAAAATCAAAATGGGCCACACCAACAAAAATTCTGTTCAAGCATTCATAATTTTCAATATTCTACATGTACAAGCAGTCCACACTATGTGCTTCATATGATGAGGTCACTCTTGCAACACCAACAGGATTGAGTCAATTCACAGACTGCCAAATTGAAAAAAAGAATGTTCATCTGTAACAAAGTAAACACTGATCATGAATACTGTACAATATACTGTATTACAGTGTGCATACCGTAAGTCAAACCCATCCAGTCCACACACAGCTTTGATATTTTATTTACCAGTACTCTGTGCAACTGGGGGGAACACTCACTTCTTAAAGGTTACAGTCGACCTTAAATAACCTTTCAGTCCTCTGCTTCAATTAAGGAACTCAGCCGGTCATCATCATCATCATCATCATCCCCCCCTAAATTCCCATTTGAGAGACCAGGTAACATATATACCAGAAATAGAAAGAAAACATATAAGTACGAGAACAAATGAACAGATTAAATCATCTTAAGCTAAACCTGTGTTGACCCACAAGAAGCACTAAGGCCTGGGGCAGGGCTACTGAGTCCAGATTCAGTCCACACTCTTATTAATCCCCTGAATCCAATTACATATTTCGTACTTCATTCTCAGTCTCTCCAAACAATTACATTCAGCATGAGATAGACTTTGGTAAACTAACTGAAATCATCTGGAGATAGCAGAAATAATGACTCATACCATGTCGTCAGGCTGAAAGGATTACAGTGACGGAATTAATGACTCATCTAAGAAATACTCTCAGCAGTGGCAATTTTATGGGGTGGCCTGGGGTGGCCACTGCCACCCCTGAAGTCTTATTGGCCACCCCTGTGGCCACACCATATGTGATAGGCAGTTGGTCAAGTTCATCAACACAATAAGGTGGGACAAACACTGGTCATTTAACATCACTTTCTGCTTCCTGTTCGATAGCAGTTCCTAATCCATAGATACTTGTTCACAAATACATTAGTCACCGCTTAATATGCAGCCCTGCAGACCTCCAAATTTGACTGGTCTTGCATTTGGCATTTCTGAGAAAAAAAAAATCATACTTTATTGTACACACTTTGTTTGGAGTTAGGATTTGTTTGGTTTATGTTAGAACTGTTTCTTTACAGTTTCCAAAATTTAATTTTTAGTTGTAGTCAGCATGGCTCACTTAGTTTAATGTATTCTAAAATGTAAAAACAACAACGTGGCATTGAATACAAACATTACACTGGTTTTTAACATGAGTTTTGATATTCATTTATGATTTATCTGTGAAAAGGTCGCAGCAACTGCGATGTACTGAACATCTGTGTTTATATATTTTGATCACCTGCCATTCATTAAGGTTCACTATGCCATGGCCACATCACAATAGCTCTGAGTTCAGATTTGGCCATCCCAGTCAAAATGTCCTGGATACATCACTGATTCTGAGACTAATAAACTCCAACCACTCCTAGGATGGAACAAAGATGGGCAAAACCTAGTTACAGTGCCTAAACCCACAAGACCAAAAGATATCCAACCTTTGGTTTTATGTTTACCATCTAATGTGGTAGATGGTTTTCCAGAGTAGAGGAAATTAAATGGATCATCATTAAGTATAAAGCCACCCAAAGGCAGAACTACAGCGAGCGAATGGATGGCAGTCACTCTCGCCTATCAGCAATGACAAATCAAACTGTGTGCACAGCTTCAAAAAGATTCAAAAATGCTGCAGTGTTAATCATCTTAATTTGTCATACTTGGATGAAAAATTTTTTATTAGTCTATTTTGGCACTCTATGTGCCGGAGGTGGGGCTGGAGTTAGCTCGGTTGCTAGAGTGAGAAGTGGTTGGAAGAAGTTCAGGGAGCTGTTGCCTCTCCTGACATTGAGAGGACTCTCCTTACGTGCTAAGGGGTCTTTGTATGCAGCATGTGTTAGGAGTGTGATGCTGTATGGTAGTGAGACCTGGGCAGTAAAGGAAGAGGATATTCGCAGGTTTAAACGTACAGCAATGACAATGATTAGGTGGATGTGCAGTGCGTCCCTGCGTGCAAGGCCTGGGGGGGCTGGGTTTACGATAGAAGAGTTGAGAGGTAGGATGGGACTGGAATGTATTGGTGTTGTGATGAGGAGAGGTAGGCTGAGGTAATTTGGACATGTGGAGAGGATGGGGGATGATAATTGGGTGCAGAGGGTGAGAAGTGTTAATACTGGGGGAGGGGTTGGGAGGGGTAGACCGAGAAAGACATGGGACGAGGTCATTAAATGTGACTTAAGGGTTAAGGGACTGAATAGGGAGGCTGCCAGAGATCGAGCAGCGTGGAGAGCCGCCATTAGGTGACCAAGGCTGACACATGCAAGCATGTTGGAGCCTTCAAAAAACGAAAACTATTTTACTCTGATGTGTGACCCAGAATGGGTGTTGAGGAGGTAGATGTGTGTAACAGCTACTGTACTGGTTGTAGATGAGATCGTGGAGTGAGCTTGTAAGAAAAAGTGTAAAGAATTTAAGGCATTTATGGATCTAGAAAAACCATGAAAACAGTGTGAACATGTGAGGGATGAGAGAGGAAAAAATCTAACAAATGAAAAGGCAGTATGAAGCAGATGGACAAAATATTTTGAAAGGTTGACAAATGGTAATGATAAGAGTATACCAGTAACATTAGTACTGGTAGCTAAATATGGCTGGTTCTGGTGATGTGCAAAATTGAATGTCACTGGTGGGTTATGTCTAGTGACTTCATGTAGATATACTATTATTTTAATGATTATTTTAAATTAAAAAAGATCACAATGAAGTTATTATGACTGGATATCTGATATACAAGTTTAGATCATTACCTGATGTTGGTGGAAGACTGACATCTGATGTAGATACTTTGGATGTGGCCCCTTTAATGGCTGATGCTGTGGTCCCTGTACTTGCTGATGTTGTGAGCTCTGTAACTGCAGATCCTGTGGCCCCAGAAACTGCTGATGTTCTGACCCCAGTAACTTCTGCTGCTACTGACTCTGTGGGTGCTGTCCCCACGTCCCCTGTATCTGATGGGGTTGCAGCTGTTGAAGCCTCATTTTGCTCTTCTGACCTCATTCTTAATAGTGTTGTCACAGTTGCTGTGGTGGTGGTGGCAGTGGTGATGACAGTGTGTGAAGAGGTACCAATGGTGGTGGTGGTAACAGTGGTTGTAGTGGCTGAGCTTGATGTTGAAGCTGAGGAAGCAGTGTTCTGTTGGAGACTATCAACAATATTCCTAACATTTCTGAACACAAAACTGAGGGAGTTGTTTCTATTATTTCTGTTGTTGGTAAGACCAGGGACAATATTACCAAACACCAGATTGACCATGGGTGGAAAATTGGCCTGTGGTAGTGGAGCCTCTGCCCTTACACCACCTGTGACACCATTGCCATCACTGCCATTACCACCTCCAGCACCTCCTTCTCCTTCTCTTGTGTTAGTGGCATTTGCATTATTTGTATTGTTAGCATTGTTGGCTGTGTTTGTAGGATTGTTGTTGGTGCCATTAGAGAGGTTGCGCAGAACAATGTTGACGGTCTGAACCCTTCCAAGTTGTTGAAGCTGCGCCTGCTGCAGAATGGCTGGCAGCTCGTAGTGGTGAAAGAAGTACAACATGGAGTGCTATGGGGTGAAATTCATGAAGTAATTAAAAAGCACAACAGTTGATGATATCAGCTTATGGACTTATCAATTTTTATAATTTACCTAATATCACAAGACTTCGCTAAATTTGTGCATTCAGTAACACGTACAAGATAAAGTAGGTTTATCATATCAGTTTATGGAAATATTTTATCATACCATAATATATCTGGTATCATAAACTTCATCTGATATTAGCATTTAATATCATGTAAATAAGATGCTAAGATGCTAACATCGACAAAAGACACACTTACTAGGATAAACAGCCATGAAGTCATCAGGGCCAGCCAGGAGTACTGAAAGGTAGAAGAGCAACATTTAAATAATACAACGACTATGCACACTTATGGTATATTCTACCATACTGACTTTCCATACATAACAATTAACATACTATATACTGCACAGCTATCAGTAAATTTATGTCAGCTACTGTACTTAATATAAACTGTGATGGCAGACTGGCTTGGTGTGTGGGAATACGGAGAAGGTAAGCAGTGGACCTCTAAGTAGTCATTTGTCACACGCTATGGGAAGGAGGGGTAAGTGCAATGGCAGGAAATGCCATGTTTGAGATTGCATCATAAATTATACACATTCTATGGACGTTAGAAAAAAAATTCTGAGTCTGACAAATAGCTAAGCATGCTCTACAGGCTACAGTACAAACTGCATTATAGAAACACACATGGGCAGGCTGGTTGTAAACCATTAATTTCTTTTGCCTACTTCCCACGTCTAACCACTTCTTTATCACCTCTTACCTGAAGGTAATGATATGCAGAGAAGACCAAATGATGGTGTTAAGTGTAGTCAGTGTCTTGTTACCAAATTAATTTATAAATTTATATACTTTTCTCTTATCTAATTCCTAAATCTTCCCTTTTCCTTGACACTTGTCTACTGTAAACAGAATGGCATAAATAGAATGCAAAATGATAGAGACAGAAACATAGCCAGTGATTCATTAATTATTTTGGTTATACTCTTTCCTTCTCTCATCTATTTCCTAATACTAACCACTTCTGTCTCACCTGTCCATTGAAACGGTAGTGGTATGCATAGAAAGCAAAATGGTAGAGGTAGAAGAAGCGTAGCCAGTGGCGTCGCGTGATTGGGGTATGGCAACAGATGGCTTCATATTGGTCGCACACCCACACAAGCACGATTATGTAGAATGCCGTTGAGGTGTCATTGAAGAATTCAGACATGATTGCTTCCATACCTGTCAAGATAGAACAAGTCTCAAGTCCTTAATGTAGGTAACCTTGTTGACACTCTTCTTTGCTGCTGCATCTCCCATAAAATTAAACCAAAGAGTTACAGTTAAAAGAGACTGCATTATCTATACCTGTACTCTCTTCACTTTACTTTGGCCTAATTTTGCTATTTCTCCATCTTTAAAGCTTAGCAGCAACAAGAGATCAACACTAGAATATTGAACCAGTCAAGAACTGCTATGGAAAAGTAATAGTACTGTAGTATTACTTCACTGTCAAGGAGCTCTGAGAAAGAAGATACAAATGGATGAAAATCTGAGTGAGGTTAAGGTGAATGAATTAAAGCAAACAGGACCTACCAACAAGTGCAAGTATAACAGTGAGCATTGGTGCAGCAGGAAAAGTGATGGCTACATTGAGTTCAAGCATCTGCAGGAGGTCAACGATGAAAAGGAAGATCTGGTGGTGTGAGTAGCGCAGCAACATGGACACACTCAGCGTGAACACTACCATCACAAACCCGGCAGCCAGGTAGTTGCTTCCACCCATCCACATGCTCACAAATCGGTAGTGTTCGCCTGTCACTACGTTCCTGTGGGCATAAGGTGATGAATGCTAGCACAATTCCTACAGTCTGATTAAGTAGTTTTGGTTTCATTTCCACTCTCTTTAGATGACTTTATTCACCTTAGGGAAAAAAAATCAGGCCCATCCACATGCATACAGACAGGTAGTGCTCCCCCATCACTACATTCCTGTGGGTATAGCATGATGAATGCTAACCTCTTTATCACAAAGACATTTTTATTTTAATCATACCACACAACCAGATCACAGGTAGAAGTGGAGCTAGCTATGGTGCCCTTGTTAACTGGGTGGTGAGACACAAATGCAGTATCCATCCAGGAACCAAACCCCCACCTTTTTCCCCATGCCTCGCTGTGCCACAGCAAGACACTGTCAACTGCATGGAAACAATGGAGCAACTGCTTGCTTGTTGTTGATGGAGCTGCTTGGCCAGACAGACTGGGTTTGATTAACGACAACAATAAAGTTCACAACCAGACAAATTTATTTAACCTGGAAGGATCTTGGAGAATGATAGTTAATGATAGATACAACTTGATTCTTGGGTTCAAAAAGTCCCCTCCAAATTATGTACAACCATCTGCAGAGACTAAGAAATAAATAATAAATATGTAAATGAACTAAGGTTAACCCCTTTAATCCAAGAGAACAATGTGTTTTTATTCTTGGTATCTTTCGATGACTATAGAGTACAACAAGCTTGATCCAGCCTCGTTTTATCCACACACTTACTCACCATGAACTGGCTAACCACTCTGCACTATATCTTTTTAATATGGATTTTGTCCAGATTAAATGAGTGGTCAGGATGCATCACAAATCTACAATACTGCATACTGTAATGAATATAGGTATTCATGCATACAGTATTACTGATGTTCAAGTCATGAAACATACACAAGTACACTCAAACTTCGAGTAACACGTGGTTGAGTAAAACGTTTTTGTTCTAACGTGGCCAGCATAATGCGACAGATATTTATACACATGCAGAGAAACTCGAGCTCATGCGGGAAGTCAGCTGGCCTGACGACCAAATATGAAAGCGCGCGCTGTGACGTCACCCACCAAAACAGCCATGGTTGTTTGGCTTACATCTAGGTAACTATTCCTTTCCAGTAAAGCCAGATTTAGCTGTTAGCATATTACTGTATTAAATTTGGCATAATTTTATGGAATTCGGAATTATTTTGGCATATTTTTTTATATCAAATTAGGTACTAAGGATAGCAAGGTATGTCATCACCAGCAGCGATGTTTAGCCAGACATAAACAGAGCAGAAGACATACTACCTCCGATATTCATCCAGTCTTATATGATCTGACACAGACAAATCTTATACATTATGGCCAGGGTCACACGAGGATTCTTTTCAAGAAACATTTTGCTTGTTAATCTGCCCAAAAAAGGAAAATCCGCCATCAAGGTCACACGAGTGGTTCGGCTCATGTCTTCCAGCTGGAAAAAAACAAGCGAGCGCCGCCTTGCGAGTAGGCTACATGAAATGGACGTTAACGAATGATTCTTACACTTACTAATAACAGCATTAAGGACAATGATATTCCTCGAATATAATTCATTATCAAAATATTGTCTTGAGGAGTGAACACCCTTGCAGTGTTGGCCAGAATGGCATTTATGGCTGAATACAAACCAACAGTATGGATGTGGTGGTGACCTCCCACATCTCAGATGTGTTGTGCCATTATAAAATATTTATTACTGATAACATTTTATTTTCCTGTTGTGTAATGATGTCAATCTCAATGTGTCTGTGGAGTGATCATATACAGTAGGCGCGGAAAGTGTTAACACCATCTTAAAAAAAGAAAACATTTTTGTGGTTAGCAAGGAGAAACAAATAAATTAACACTCACCATTGAATTTAGTATTTACTGGCATTCCCCTTCACCTTTATTATCTTCTTAAGGCGTCTGGGGAGACTGTTGGCGTAGTTTTGAAGAACAGACGGACTAAAACTGTTCCATAGCTGCAGCCTCAAGTTTAGGCAAAGATGATGTGTCCATACTACGCAGCTGAAGCTTCATGTGCGCCCATAAATTCTCAATGGGATTGATATCTGGGCTGTTTCCGGGCCAATCTCGAATAAAGGGAACCTCACAGTCTGTTAGCCACTGTTTCACTGACTTTGCAACATGTGCAGGGGCAGAATCTTGCATAAATACTCTTGCCTTGGTTTTATCAAAAGAGTCACTTAAAACATCACATACGAGCTCCAAATAATTGTTCTGGTTCACTTTTTCATTTGCAGGTAGAATTACCAACCTACCAACACCATAATATGTAAAGCAGCCCCAAGCCATGAGTGAGGCTTGGTATTTAACAAACTTGGAAGTGTACTTAGGATCCAGGGGGTCACTGCCTGGTTTGCGGTACACTCGTGATGAAGGGGTACCAGTGACAGTAAATGTTGACTCATCACTCCAAAGCACAGTTTTCCATTGCTCCTCACTCCAGGCAAGATATTTCTTACAAAAATTTACTCTCTTTTTCTTCTGAAGTGCAGTTAGCAGTGGTTTGTTATGAGTACAAAAACTCCTGTAGCCCAGATCGTCATGCAACAGCTGCTGTACACTTCTGACAGACACATCTGCCAGCAACTGTGGGTTCTTTTCCTTTAAATCCCGTGCTGTTAGCCTTGGATCCTTGCTAACTTGCCTTGAGATCAGCTGACGGGTCCTGAAGGTTGTCTTACAAGGTCTCCCAGGCTTGGGAAGTGGAGTGGGAGGAATAGCCTCCCCACTGTCCTTGAACCGCTTCACTGTCCTCGGTCTAACACCATCTGATTTGCAATAAATGGGAGTTTGTGGCCAGATTTGTATAAAGTAATCACTTCCACACGTTTGTCCTTGCTTGTGGTTACTTTAGGCATGATGAGAATGTGGTAGGTAACCAAATAACTGTGTTATTTGAGTCAAAACATGCCCTCGTGGTGCATCACACACAGAGACAATCCTCCTCCTGTGGCTGCCCAAACATTACTGAGCCTGCTCCTGTGGTGCCAAACCTATCAAGCAGGGTTGCCAGCTCCCGTTGAAAAAGCGTCAGCTCATTTCGCATCACAGGGGAAGGTAGTATTGACCCTACTTCACTTAACGCGAAGAAGAATGACTTCGGTAAAAAAACGTCAATACTTTCCGCGCCTACTGTATTTGCTAACCTTGGCGCTGCCTCCCCGACTGCAAGGTATGATGCTTGTACAAGACTGTGATAACTCTTAGGAATGTCTCACAGTTCTGATATGTTTTGGAGCCTGGGAACGGACTATTGTGAATGGGGAAGGCCACTTTGTATAAATAGGGCCCAAGTTATTTCCGAGCCAGATGCAGTGCTGCCAGGTGCAGGGTAATTACCCTGTTTTATGGTAATTTCAAGGTTTTCAGGGAAATAGGGAAGAAATTTGGAAAAATGGTATTTATGAAGATCAGCTGTCAACTTAATAATTACCATTTCGAACATTTTTTTCAGTACTTTAGACAATTCTAAGGCACTTTTGTTCTATGGAATTTTTCTCGCAAATTATTATTTTACTCTTCAAGATAACCTAACCTTACGTAACCTAGTTTCACTTTATCTTTCCGCTGTTGGCCTAGGCTAGTAGGGTAGCCTAAGTTAGGTTAGGTTAGGTCTGGTTGGATTGATTAGGTTAGAATGACTGAATTAACTACTTTTTTGGTGAACTTTGCTTTTTCCCATGGATTATGATGTGTTTGAAGCGATTTTGTTGTTCAATTATGTCGGAAAATCACTTATTCTGCTTTCCCCTCGGGTATTGAGGGGGGTGGGGGATATCTCGAAAACAAGTTATTACCGACAAAAATGAATATCAAAATTGCTTGTAACACATCAAAATCCGGGGGAAAAAACTAAGTTCACCAAAAAATATGGGCTGACAGCTAATCTTCAGAATTACTGGAAAAACACCAAATCCTAGGGTAATTTTACCATAGACTGCAAAACTATCGCTTCCATTGCCCCATTAGAATCTAACTTTCCAAATCTTGTGCCTGAGGATGACATAAACAGCATTGATAATGTTTGGCGTTTGCTACGGAACACAGAACTGAATGTTCAGAGTGACATTAGTGTTTGGAAAGTTTGGATGGAAGTGAAGAGTTTGAAGAAAGGTGATGGTTCACCCCTGTTTCCGTTGATGGGAAATTTCATGACAAAACTTGTGCTTGCCCCATTCTAGTGCCAGCGTTGAGAGAATTTTTTCTCAAATCAGTCTGATGGAAACAAAAACAAAAGAATGATTCATGCCAAGAGAACCTTAGAAAATTCAATATCAGACAAGTTCGAAGTTACATCTGCACACGTAAATCTGATGATGGACTGCATTTATAAATATGACCAGGAGTAAAAGAACTAAGAACAATGGCAACATGAGTGGATAGCATTGCAAGCAGACGTGAGTAAACTTTTATATTCAATTATTCCATTACTGTACAATTATGTTAATATTGCTTACATATGCATATATACCTTTAAAAAATTCTAGGGAAATTTTGAGGTACACAGGGTAATGTTAAGGGCGAATGTAGGGTACTTGGCAACTCGGCCTGGCAGTATTGGCCCAGACGGCAGGCCTCTCCACTGTTGACGACAACTCGCACCTTGCTAATGCCGATTATAATGCTGCACCAGACAGTGACCTCAGCTCCTGTTTTAGCCCTGTACTTTGAATGATTCAACTTTGCTATTGAAGAGGGATGTGCAGGGGCGGCAACAACTTAACAATGACAACAACACTGCGGGTGGGGGGTGAGAGAGGAGTGCTGCAAAGCTTGGCAACATCACACGGGTACCCAGCCTAAGTTTTTTGTTAATGCCATTTTCATATCACTCATGTTTTTGATTAATAGTTATAGATCTTTCAATGTTTTACCTGATGACAGGTATAAGTAGGGATAATTTATGCAGGGGAGTGGGAAGAAGTGGTAAAAGTGAGTTTTGGAAAGTGGCCAGAACGTATTGTACCATTATACATGCAAACATATTGTTTGAGTGACGCGGATTTGACTACTACGGTCCTTGTCCAGTCCCTATTGCCCGCGGTACTCGAGGACTGAGTGCATAGCGAAGACAGTATAAATGTGCAAGGTGACTGAGCAGCTAGAGGGAGAGTGAACATTCTATAGTACAGTACTGTACAATTACTTTTCTTAATGCACAACAACCATTGAATGTCTTGATTCTTGTTAAATGTACAATACTGGACAAACTTTAGAGAAATGATCAAAACACCAATCATTTTACATTACATATACGGGATGAAACAAGCCTTTGTCTGGCTAGATAAGGGAATTTAAATAATCAGTTTCTTTATATATCCAAGGGGTGGTTGGGGTTTATTGCTCACGTAATGTCATTCAGGGATGAGTGAGGCTGATCATTCTCATCTTAAATGTCAGGACCAACTTGTCTAGCCCCGGGCTCCTACGCTCCTCGTGCCATGAGGTGCATAGGAGCCCAGGGCTAGGCAAGTTGGTCTTGACATTTAAGATAAGTGACCAACCTCACTCATCCCCGAGTGGCATTACGTGAGTAATAACCTCAACCACCCCTTTGGATAAAAAATAACTTCATTAAAATTTAAAAGGCTGGAGGATGTTTTGTAACATTTGCTAGACAAGGAAGTTTAATTCCTTTTGTAATCAACTGAAAGTCTCATGAAATATTTATACATTCAAACTGACCTCCAAGAAACTCTCCCTATGTTTCTGGTCCATTCCACAAGAGTGAACCGAAAATTTGTAAGTAACTCATCACATACTGCTTTCTATAAAATTTTTCCTTCTGCAGACTTAAAATTCTTTACTATGAGGTGATGTGAATGTGAATGAGCTTACTCTCTTGCAATAGCTTGCCACAGATGTCTCCAGGACTTGTAAAACAGGAAAATGGAATTTTTATTCCAGACAAAAGTTTTCCTACTCTAGGTCCCTTTGATATTTGCAAGAAATTCTTATTTTCGGAATTCCATTATAAACAGCATGATTTTCAACTTTTCACATCAATAATTATTATTAATACAACTTAATCATTTATTTCTCCTAAGCCGTTGCTACCCCTCACCATGCCCTAGGGTGGGAAAGGAGGTCCAGATGATGATGATGATGATGATTCTCCTAAGCCCTTCAAACACTGCTATGCTACAGTAAAATACACCATCCCTGGCCCTTCTCCTATACAGAAGTTACAACAAGCAACAGTTTTACAGTACCATGCAGTACTTTTCCTATCAATAGTATTGAATCAGGCATGATATGCAGTATGCTGGAGCAAAAATCAGAAGATTTACATATTCATTACGTGATTAATCCCTACACCGCGGGGTTGTCGGAGGTGGTCCGTGCCATTCCCACGGGGATATTCACGCTCCGAATGACTTTTTTAAAATATTTGCCAAAAATCAGTTATTAGTCCAAGAATATTATAATTATATATGCACATTGCACATACCTTCAGCTTTCTCCTGGGATTTTTATTTTAGCACTCGTCGACTACCATAGGACTTTTGGAGACTTCTGAAGTTGGATAACTAAGTCTCCACTTTACACTTCCCGACATCCCCTAATCTGAATACCACTGCCAGATATTATCACTAGAAACACTATTCAATGATTTCCAAGTAGTTTGGAATCCATACTAAAAAAAAAAACACTGTGAAAGCAATGTAAAATACAAGTGCGTACGAGCCTCCCACTCCCGCTAATTCGCCGCTTGTGTTCTGTCATTTCTTACTAATATACACACTCACACTTTATTATTTCTAGTACTTTATTACACTTGTATATATCTACAGTCCATTACCGCTTCCCACACGATGTTTAGCAGGGGTAGAGGTCACAGGGCCTTTTATAATAGGCGTAAAAGCGGCAGAAATGGACAGGCGTCATTTCACCGTGAAGGACGAGAGCAAATTGGCTGTATCTAGGTAGCAAATAGTTGAAAATGTCAGCTGCTAATGTATATGCTAAGAAATAAGTTGTAGGAAATCTAGACAATACATATAAATTAGATAGTTCCGGGTGAATATAAATATCACTCAGGCTTCTCCCTTCCTTTCTTATATACATTTATATTAGGAGAGTAGCTCATACGGCATATTTCATGGGAAAAAAAAGCAGGGGAAAATAGCGAACGAGTGCAGGTTGGATGTTGGCAAGAGATAATTAGCCAATTCCAGGTGTATGGCACTATCAATTACCTTATTTTATATATATATATATATATATATATATATATATTATTTTGTATAAGAATAGGGCATAGGGCTCATTTCAATAGATGAAAACAGTGGAAAAATCCAGGGAAGATTTACTTAGCGCAGAGCGGCTGAGCAGACGACACGAGAGGGTAATGGAGGGGAGGTAGGGAGGGGAGTCTAGAATGGGGGAAAATGGCTAAATTGTCAACAATGGATGGAAGTACTGATGACATTAGCAGCTCTGACTATTGTTGGACATTGGCAGCGCTGATAGATGATACAAGTCACCACATGAAAGCCCGGGGGAATTAAAAATAACACAGAGTCACTCAAGTGACGCCCCGCAGTATGATCCATTGCACCCAACCGTCATGAAAGTGACGACCCACGGTTAAGGGGTTAACAATCTAATTTCATGCAACTGTAGCTTCAAAACTGGCAACTGTAATTCACCATGACAAGAGGACTATAATCCTTCACCAGCAAACAAGCAGACAATACACAAGACAATCAACCATGGAATGAACTCTACAATGAAAGGAGAGAATATCAGTTGCAGGTCATTAGCTACATTGATCCTACTTAATTCTAACCATTGTAAACTTCCATCATCTCAACTAGTTTGACTGACTAAAAGATACCTGAGATATCCCTTGTTTTCTTCCTTCTCAGCCAGACTCTTAATGGATGCCATGAGAATATCATCATAGCCCAGGAACTCTTCCAAGATAAAACGAGACAATGCATCTCCAAAGCACGGGTCTTTAGCTGGGTCCAGTGTGACAATCTTGACAGGGATGTTAAGACGTTGGCGGGTGGCAGGGGAAAGACGAAGGAATCCATACTCCAGGCTGTATTCCACCATATATTCTTCCTCAGGCCATACTGTGAAGACAGAGAGAGAAAAAGAAAGGTGAAAAGACACATAGTACAGGCTGTATTTGTTTATAAGTCTAGGATGAGCAATACAGGCCACCTTTTTTCATAAAATTAGTACTGTAAATTGAGGGAACTGGTAAATCAGCTTTAAAAATAATTATGGAAATTTATTCTATATTTATTTACTGTGGACTCGAAAGGGAAATGGAATGCCATTAAAGATCTGTTGAACAAGCCTTCTTCTAGTGATACATCCAAACATGTATATGCTAATGGCTATACTTTTGGCATGGAGTATGCAAAATATTTCTTACTATATCACCAAAATATAATCCTGTCATTTCTAGTTGAGGTAAACTTGCTGTCAATCTCACTTCCCCATTTTCTTATGCTTTCTGTGCCAGTTCAACCTAATTCTTCATAGGCATCTCGCCAGACTTTGTTTGAAACTAAAACCAACATTATACATTTCTAGCTCTTAATTATCTCATCATTCACTTATACTATTACACCATTCAAACTTTTACTTTTGCCAAATCCTACTAATTATTATCTCAAACTTCTTGAGATTGAAAAATCTGTTCGTTACAATACTTAAATACTGTATTAAGCAATCACAATTCAGGCCCCCAAATAATGCCAACAGATTCAACCAGCTATAATGAACCTCGGAACTTAAAGACACTTTAGTCTATGTTATTCAAATACCATATCTGTGATACTACTTGAAATCTGAATTTAAAGATGTCTGCAGGAAATTAAATGCTGCACTCCCGCCACCATGGTACTGAGTGGTTGGACATCAGTTGGCTCCTGCACTTATCCAGTGAAAATATCATACTTGATAACTTAAGGCATATTACAGTATTTATTCTCCTGAAATACTGGTCGTTCGAAAGATTTTCCTGAGGCACTCAGAAGAAAAATATTCAATAACAAGCTTCACATACTCAGTGAGTTGAAAAACATGATTGCAGCCATTCCTCAGGATTCATTGCAAAGGACATATGGTAGTGTGGAACACCATAATCAATTATGTTTAAACACTGAAGGAGACTACTCTAAATATCATATGTAACTGTTCATAAACTGCAATGAATTGAAGAAAGTAAGCACAGGTACAAAATTCCACTTAAATCTGTTCATTAAAACAAAAATAAAAACACTATTTTCTCATATTGTAAGATATGGAAACACCCACCACGGACAGGCAATTTCTCCCCTCCCCTCCTCCTCCCCCCAAAAACGTCCTCTTACTCTCCACATCACCTTGCATGAATGAAGACGTAGCATGTTGCTTGCCAAGACTATCAGAAGAATGGTAACTAGCTGCATTTTTTTTTTTTTTTGTAATAACAGAACAGTGGAAGAAAACACAAATGAATAAATTACAATAATCCATACACCAAATTACTGGTTTCCTCCATTCATTAAAAATCTGTAATAGCTGAACCTGAACAGCTGTGGGTTGAAGTTTAGGGGGAAACAACTCTGGGGAAGCGAGTTCCAAAGAGATGTAATTCAGGGAATAAAAGAATTCTGACAGGCAGAGGTTCTGAAATATGGCAGAGTGACAATCCAATCATGAGTGCTACCAGATGCCTGTGCAGCACAGGGGAGGGGTTGGAGAGGTGGCACAAGGGAAGGCATGGAGAGGTGGCACAATGGATGTAACTTCATCTGAGCATTTGCCATAAAAGTATCTGTAAAATAATGCAAGGGAGGCAACATTCCTTCTTACTTTGTCAAACTATGACTAGGATCCTGGTTTAATGGGCTGTTCATGTGCAGGCACTTTTTTTGAAAACTCAAGAGGCTTCACTGCCACTTGTGGGATTAAATAGTCATGATTATCTTATCCGCAGCCTTTACAAGTCTGCAACTGTTCCTCCAAACCTACAAATTAGCCAATGGTGGTCAGGAGTGGCTTCACTTCGTTCTCCCACACTGACGTCTGCTTTGCAAAGCAGGCCTGCAAAAAACTGTTTTCACAGTAAGAATAATTCCCCCCCCCAAATGTGGGGTCTCACAGTACTGAGATAGTTAATGCATTGTATGAATGAAGTCAATAACTGTAAAATGTGTAACAGTAAGGGCTGCTGGTTGGGCAATGGGGTTTCTAAATCCCTGTGCCACATTCTAGTATGAAAGGATATTACAAGCTACAACTTTTTGTAACACATCTGAGCTACATAATCAGAGGAGCTGCTTACTTTGTAGTAATTACAGTTAACTTTACCGATGCTTCAAAATATCAAGGCCTTACCTGCTTTTGCTAACATTTCTAGTGGTTCTTTCTTGGGGAGAGGTAAATCATGCTGGGATGGAGGTGTGGTGGTGTCATCCTTGGTGTGGTTAGCAGTGACGTCATCTGATACAGGAGGCTCAGGTACTTCACCTTCCTCGCTTTTAATTTCTATAACTTCATCTCTTGGCTCTCTCTCTGATAGATCTAAGTGCTCTGAAGGTACTGAAGTATTACAAAATAATTTGGTGACATTAACATATAGAGTATGTCATCTCTAACACTAACTTAAACACTGTGCTGAGAAGAAAATGAAAGGCTGTTAGGTGCCATGCATCTTTAATGGGTGCACGTAAAATATTAAAAGCTATATGATCACAGTGATGAAAGTAGTCATTAAGCCTAAAAAAGAAGAAAAAAACATACAATAAAAAAAAAAAGCACAATTTAACATCAATATTAAGATACAACTTATAGAAGAGGCTGGCATCATATCACAAGTGTATGTATAACTGTTTTGGAGATAAGACTCTGGGCTGCAGGTCTAAACACACACACACACACATACACTCAAGTATTTGTTTACTTCTTGTCAAACTTTCCTTGTGTACACAGTAGTATGCTAAGAATGGGCCAGGTAATGAATAAATTACGGTGATCAAAAAATGACTTAAGAAAAACTAAATATGATAATTTCAATAACTCTTTTTCCCCTAAGCTGAAAGGGAAAGGGAAATGTTCCCCTGAGCTAGACCTTGTTAGATCATACAGCTCTGCTGGGTGACAGGAGGGTGCTACCCCTCCCATCACGGCAGCTACCAGGTGTGGCTCGAACTCACGACCCCCCTTGTCCTGAGTCCAACACTCTACCACTGAGCCACCCTGCCCCCCCACACCCCAAAACTGAATAAAATAATTTGGCAGTAACCAGCAATGAATAAAGATTAACTGAACTGAAAGACCTAAAAATGGTGCAATTAAATCAACAAATAAGAAGATACTTACCACCAGAAACATTATGCACTCTGAACTCTGGATTGCCATGTTCAACAGGTCCTGATAAAATAAACTGTCTAAGAAAACTTTCATAGGTACTGTTCAAAATTGGTAAAATACAAAAATAGTACTTCATTATATAAAAACTAGGATAACTATATATATACCATGACTCTCGCTCTCGTATACACCTCACTGACAATTTTGATTCCTGAAAAAAATTACTAAAAAGCTGAAGGACAATATACAGTATTCTAATTTAATGGCCTTTACAGAATTTAATGCTTGTAATACTAGGGTAAAACGAAGCAGTTTCGCCATGAATGGTGGGTTTTGATAAATACAAACTGCCACACATGGAATATTGACATTTTTATTGCTTTATCTACACATTCAGCCCTTCTGCTCAAGATACTGTACCTATAATCCTTTTTGTAAAAAAAAAAAAAATTCCCATGCCACGGGTTTAAAAAAAAAGAAAAAAGTGTCTTGCGGCGAAATAATCCTGCACATTGGGATAATTTCGCCACAACCTAATTATTGTTATTATTGCTATAGTATTGTTATTATTATAATAACACTCTACATATTATACACACTTAACTATAACTATGCTTAGGTAACCCAGGCTACCATACAGTAGGGCCTATGCCATGTATTTGGTGAACTTCACATCGATGGCATCCGTCACTGTTTCACCGATTGTTTCATGGTTGGTAAGTTGGTCGGGGGAACTCCCATGGCACAAGTGCATGACAGGGTACTGTTGTGTGTGTGTGTGTGTGTGTGTGTGTGTGAACAATGCAAACAGTTCTAAACTACTTTTAACCTGAATCATGTAAATAATAATGGGTAAACAGACTTTTTTATTCAGTTTTATTGATGCAATACAAGCTGAAATTTTCGGCAAACACTTTCATTTCTCCAACGCCCTTTTTTTGCACAATGGATCAAAACTTCACATGACCTTGTTAGGTCGGCATTCCTCTAAAACCTTTGCACAACAAAAGCCAAATCCATGCAATAGTTTGGGAACTATGGGCCTTTGAACTGGAACTATTGGTGTTGTGGCAAAATTACCCCACAGTGAAATTAACTCATTATACCCTACAAATGTACAGTGCCAAACAATATATCTGAACAATACTAATACCACGCTTTCTTATCATATTATTATCCTGGTTGAAACAAAAATCATGTCAATGTTGACTGACAACACCAGTCTGGCACTCGAACATCCCCACTCCCTTCACTGTGAGACATGTAAGCTGAATGAAACCTTCTAATAATGACGAGGATAACCAAAGACCCCGGATTCAAGGGGTTATGGACAAAAATAACTGGCATAATACTCAAGCAATATATACTTACTAAGAACTTGTTCTTCCTCAATGTTCTCCATACTGATTGATGACTGATCCTCTGTCTCTGGACTTTCATTCATCTTGTTATTGTCAACCTGAAAAAAAAATGTTAAATTTCAATAATTACATTATAAAAAGGTGAGCAATACCTGTTTTACCTGCATCATCATCATCATGACCTTTCTTCTTAACAAAGTAGATATGAGTGATGTGGATCCAGAAAAATGGGAGAAAGTATGAAACTGGGGGAATATTCAACAGAAAACCCAGTGAAATGGATCAAACAATCATTCACACATCACTGAAAACAATACACAGTAAACATTTCATCTCGATAAGAATAAATTATGCTGGCCAAAGCTAAAGCTCCACCACAGCAACCATAAATAGGGAAAAAAAAAAAAAAAAAAGAAAGAATGGAAGAAAGAAAAAGCCTTGAGAATAATACCAGAATGTGCAAGACCTTATACTGTATTTAGTATGGATCACCTTCACCAAGACTGGAAAATACTGTATTTCCATAAGTCTATAAAACTTGTAACACTAAAACTTAGTGCTCACTCACTGCCCAAGTTATTCTTGCAAGACAGCCTACTGTTAACAGAAATACACTTAAACCTGCTGTTTAACAATATAACCATTCAGAATACAGCAAAGTCTTCCAGTTACTCTTTTCCCCTAAAGTGATCATACTTTAACCTCACAGTCCTTTTCAAATATGTTTATAATATCCTACTCTAATAGATTTTAACTATCAATCTCATCAAGCACCTCATGTCCTAATTTAACTCTGCAGTTCATCCTCCTTCCTCTCCTTCACCTATAGTGAACATAGAAATTTAGCTATACACAGTTGACATCAAAAGTCCTGTCACCTTTCCAGGCTTTTCTCTCCACACACCTAGAAAACTCAAAGCAACTGACAATGATGACGTTTATTAAGCTACAGATCAGTGTCAATAATGCTGGTTCCTGATGATTCACCAAACTGATTTTCCAAATCAAAACAAGAAAAAAAAAAAAAAAAAGGCTGATGCCAGCTGTACTTATCTATATAATCTTTCAAACCATGCCACTTAAAAACACTTACAAAACTCTGGCTGTGTTTGTAAAGATCCTGTTCACCATCATCAAGCAGTACAGAATCTTCTCCATTTATCAAATTTGAAACAGTTCACCCTTTGACACCGATCATGAGCTCCATATCCCCTTACAACTACAATTTTGACTTTTCTTATTACCCAGTCCATATACAGATCAACCATGGGAACATTATAAACCTTTGTGGAACTACTAACTTACAACCAAATACTCTCATGCACCTATCATTACATACATAGCCTACATCATCTAATCCAGTGTTGTTCCATGAGAAGTGTTGAGGCCCAGGGCTATGCAAGTTGGTCCTGACATTTAAGATGAGTGACCAGCCTCACTGATCCCTGAGTGGCATTATGTGAGCAATAAACCCCAACCACACCTTGGATATAAACCTACACTGGCTCAATCCAGTTGGAGTGTCTTGATTGCCCACTATACCACCAGGCGCCAACGTTTGGTTATATGGTTACCATTCAGCTTCATTAACGGTTTCCTGGTGTAAAGGGAACCATTTAGCCTGTCACTCACTGTAGAGTCACCCACAGACAGAAGGAAGAAGAAAGAAAGAAGGATGGAAGGAAGGACATAAGAGGAATGAAGGAAGGAAGGAATGAAGGAAGGAAGAGAGGAAAGGGCAGCCACCCGAGAACGGCACTACATCGAATGAGAAGATGGTGCTGCAAAATGTCTGTCATACCTGTTGAGGTGTGGATGCAGTGGTGCTGCCTCTTTCGCCATCCACTGAGCCGTCCCCATCTGTCACCACAGGCTCACCTCCGCCAAACAGCCTGGAAAACAACACACTGCTTAATTGAATCATGTAAGCCTAATGTAACCAATGGGTATACAGTACACACAGTACTTGCACAACTTTGTGTGCAAACATGCTAAGGTAGTATTTGTGAAATGCCATAAAAAGCACTTTATCTGAAAAATGCTTCTAGAATACAGTAAAATAAATCACAGTATATTTGGATGCTAAGGTTCATGTAAATGCTGCAATACAGTACAGTACACATATCAGGGATAAGTAATGCAACATATGTTAGAGGATGAATTAGGTCCCAAAGCCCTAAGGAAAAGTGCTAAACTGCTAAATTCATGCCAGTGGTCAAGATGATAAATTCATTTTTTACTAATAACACAGTACCAAGTTTGTGTGCCCGACTCCAAGTACACACTCATTTGTTCATTCTCCAAGACCTAGCAGTTCTCAATCCTACCAAACATCTTCATAAATCATCACCTGAACACTAACAGTCCTAGTCCAAACTGATTACATGCTATGACTATCTCATTCAGACTTCATGCGACAGGCTTGATGAGGGTATTCCTAATGGCAGGTTTGGGTCTTTACAGATCAGTTAAGACTATAACAAAATTGAAATATCCAAACTGTTCCCAGTCCCATTTTAATCAATTTTTTCATCCTTTCTGAGTGACAACCCAACTTGACCACTGACTCTGTAATCAATTCACCAGATGTCATACCCTACACTGTCGTCAGCTTTCCCTAGAACACTTAAATTCTACCTTCTTTAACCTTCAGCGATCTACACCAAACAGATGATTCATGTGATTTACCTATGTGGAGCTTCCCTTGCTACTGTCAACTGCAACCATTCTAAAGTTGTGGTGCATGTTAGCTACTGTACCAAAAAAGTTACATTAATGGAAAAAAAAAAAAAATCCAATTTCAAACACTTCCGATGAAGAACACAGTGGTTACAGGGGTCGGTGTCCTGGTGCCGATGTACTCACTTCAGTAAGCTAGACTTTTGTACAAAAGCTCACTGACAGCTTCTGTCCACTCCACTGGCACAGCTCCAATAATCCAGGATTTCTGGTATATTCCCCATCAAAAGTTCACAGTACATTCATTAATATACAACAATTAAATATGTAATAAGAACTAAAACAAAAGTTTAACAGATTTTTCCAAGAGCAATAGAAATGCTGAGACTACATACATAATGAAAAGTCTCCTAATGATACAATACAGGATAGGATGATGGATCTGACAGATAAGACTAGGGATCAAAAAAAGCATTACATTTAATGGGTGATGTCTTCTAGCATTGAAAATGTTCCATCCATCCATCATCAAATCCTACGTTGCCCCATGAGAAGCGTAGGAGCCCGGGGCTAGGCAAGTTGGTCCTGACATTTAATATGAGAGTGACCAGCCTCACTCATCCCTGAGTGACATTACATGAGCAATAAACCCCAACCACCCCTTGAATATAAATCTTCAGCGACTCAATCCGACTGGAGCACTGTAATTACCCACTAAACTACTAGGTTTTTTTTTTTTTTTTTTTTATGTGTCCGACTCTGGGCATAGGCTTCACAGCCTGCTATCAAGGCCCAGTCGTCCTCCTACAATCTACATGTCACCACTTCGGCGCTTAACACCCACCGTCCATATTGAATACAAGCTAGGGCTGTCTCATACAGGACTGGTGTATTGGTATTAGCGGGGTCATTTTTACGACATGTCGGCGGGTCTTCTGGTAGATCAGTAAAGCCTGATTTAATGAAATTCAAATCCTTAAATTGTTCCCTGCACCAGCGAGGATTCGAACCTGGGTCCCACGGGACCGCAAGCCAACTCTCTACCGATCGCCAAAATTTAGTTATATGGTTACCACCCAGCATAGTAAATGGATTCCTGGTGTACAGGAAACCATTTGGCTTGTCAGTCAGTGTAGAGTAACCCACAGGCAGAAGAAAGAGGACAAAATGAAGGAAAGAAAGACAGAAGAGGGAATGTAAACTCACCTACAGGCAGAAGGACAAGGAAAGAGTGAAGGAAAGAAAGACAGAAGAGAATGGAAGGAAAGAAGGATGGAGAGGAAAGGCCAGACACCCAAGAGCAGCACTACATCGAGTGAGTGGATGGTGAGAGCCCCCACCTACCTGCAAATGTTAAAATCAGGATATCCATAGGCAAAGGCTGGCATCTTTCAACAATACAGTACACTGCACAGTCCTCTAATTCAATACTGGTACAATATATTAAACTAAAGAGAAAGATGTAAGGTCAACTCACATGTCAATATCAGATCCCAGTGCACCAAGGAATTCCATCTGTCTCTGCTGCAGTCGCTCTTCCTTCTCGTAACTCTGTTCCACAGTGTAGTCTTCACCTGTAGGATGGACAGTGTACTGTGTTGTGGTGCTGCAAGGCCTCATCACCTCATGCACAGACATGATAACAATACACCTGATTATTCAGACAACCAAAATTTAACTCAATAGCTGCTACGTACATCATATGAAGAATAGCGTGCAACTGCTACGTACATCACATGATCAAGCTCTTTCTCTTTTTAAAAAGACACGCTTCATTTTTCACCCAAATGTCCATAAATAGCATTCCATGGCCAAAGTAAGGAAAATAACAAACCCATATTTGGTTTTCCAATTCTTTTCCATGCACTCTTTCATTTATGAAAGCAAAAATTATTTTTGAGGAAAAAAAAATCCAATATTTTTGTGCGTGGGAGGATCAACCACGAAACCTAATGCCGCAGTTAACGGGTTAAAACACATTGCAAGTAACAGAATGCCTTTTCGGTATATGCATTTAAGATAAAGATTCCATAACACTGCAGCATAGAAATAAGGAAATTAGCTCAAACAAACAAAAACAAATTCTCCCTCCTCTGTCTTTCTTTCATTCATTTCTTCCTCTTCCTTCTGCCTGTGGGTGGCTCTACAATGAGTAACAAGCCAAATGGTTTTCTGTAAACCAGGAAACCATTTACTATGCTGGGTGGTAACCATATAACCAAATTTTGGCGCCTGGTTGTTTAGTGGGTAATTGCGGCACTCCAAAAGATTGAGCTGATGCAGGTTTATATCCAAGGGATGGTTGGGGTTTATCGCTCCAGTAATGCCACTCAGGGACAAGTAAGGCTGGTCACTCTCATATTAAATGTCAGGACCAACTTGCCTAGCCCCGGGCTCCTATGCTCCTCTGTGGGGGAACATAGGATTGGATGATGGATGGATTAGATTAGGGTCAGGATCATGGTCACTGTACTGTGTGAGTACGAGCCAAGGCCGTATAATGTGTGAGAGCACTACAGAAGCAGGACCTTGATCCAAATTTTTATGACCAGCTTCTTGCAAGAGAGGACACAGAACAGAGAAGCTATGGGAAATGACAGGCTTATGAAAGTAAATTAGCCTATGTGCTATACCATACATGAAGCATTCAAACTGCAGAATGGTTTGATGGTACAGCAAGTTCCTGTACAGTATTTCTTTTTCTGAGCAAAAATAAGCTGGTATATATGACTATGCAAATTTTTTTTTTTAAATAAATACAGACTGGTATATACAAATGTGTGAATTTCTTTTTCCTCCATAAATATAAGCTGGTATATACTTATGTGTGGAATAGAGAAATGGAAAAACAAGAGAAACATTACCACGCTAGTACTGTATTACCCTTCTACAGCTAATTTACTTCCGAGGTTAAAGAATGTATGGTGACTAATTTGAACAAGTGTCTCCTCTCATTATTACCAAATAATTATTTCATCCCACTGCACTCTCTCTAATAATGATCATACCAGAGCATACTTCTGGGCAGACTTACTAGGGTTACGAATGACCTCGACTCTGAGAATGCCATCCCTGGGCCAGTGGTCACGCACATGATCCAAGCAGGTAATAGGGGCACGAGTGAAGGCCAGATGGATGTAAACAAGGAGGAACAGAGTTGTCAGAGCCTGTAAAGAAGGAAGTCAGGATAAGTGAATAGTTAATGCCTCGAATCCATGAGAAACCGTTATAAATTTCTTCACACTGCTACCTGGTGACTGAATTCAACTTGGGAAAGGCCTCCTGCACTGGAGCAGTTTATCAAGGTTATACAGTACTGAACCCCTGCACTGAATTCAACTTGGGAAAGGCCTCCTGCATTGGACCAGTTTATCAAGGCTGTACAGTACTGAACCCCTGCGGTTGGAGAAGTCTATCCTAGGCTATGCAAAAGTAGAATCAAGATGTCCCTGAGCTTATATGGCAAGTTACCATAACAAATAAATATCAAGAACAGAATAAAAATGATGCCCCTAAGCTTATGAGAATAAATAAATATCATCCTCCAACTACTATGGACACAACACTCTCTTCACTCACACTGTCCATTGTTGTTTTTCCATACACCTTACCTACAATACTAAACAGACTTATGGCAAATGCTTTAAAACTTATATCATCATCATCATCTGATCCAGTGTTGCCTCTTAAGTAGCATAGGAGCCTGGGGCTAGGCAAGTTGGTCATGGCATTTAAGATGAGTGACCAGCCTCACTCATCCCTGAGTGGCATTACGTTAGCAATAACCCCAACCATCCCTTGGATATAAACCTACAATCGCTCAATCCAAATGGAGCGCCTTTATTACCCACTAAACCACAAGGTACCATAGTTTGGTTACCCTATATGGTTACCACCCAGCATAGTAAATGGTTTCCAGGTGTACAGGAAACCACTTGGCTGGTCACTCAGTGTAGAGTCACCCATATACAAAAAGAAGAGGAAAAAATGAAGGAAAGAAAGACAGATCAGGATGGTAGAAAAGAAGGAAGGAAGAGAGGAAATGGCAGGCACCCGGGAGCAGCACTACATAGAATGAATAGATGGCGAGTGCCCCAACTGTAGAGGAAAAAGCAAGCCCCAATTTTTTGTTCTTTACATTTACAAGAAACACCCATGGTACTTAAATTTGATTACTCTGCATTACAGAATGCAAGGCTTTCAGGTTATGAGTCCAAAAAATCACCAAAAAATCATACAGACAAAGAAATAGCTACAAATGTGACCATAAACATTACTTACTTCATAAAAAGGTAATGAAAACACTATAGCCTATGCCCATAATACTGGCAAGAGGTAGCTCTTTTGAACTTATGAATTAATTACATAAGACCAGTTTATGAAAAAGTGGTTGCTACTAAAGTAATTAATTACTGAAAACATTCAATACCTTCAAGTAAAAATTACAATATTTTCTTACTTTTAGTAAAACAGTGAATTCAATGAGTCTTCTCATAGGTGGGGGGAAGGCACGGGCATATCCCACTGCCAGCCTAAAGAAAAGTGCCTGGAAGAGTCTCTCTCTTACATTGGCCAGTCCTCCATTGTTATTGTTATTATTATTGTTGGGGCGGTTCTGTGTGTTGTTGCGGTTCTGATTACTGTTGTTGTTATTACTGTTGTTATTTCCGGCAGAAGCATTAGCCTCCTGATGTGGTGGAGTCGGTGGTGTGCCAGAGGGAGCAGAGCGAGAAGGGGACTGAGTATTGGTGGAGCCATCTGCTGGTGGTGATGAGGCATGCTCTGGCTGAGAGGTGGTGGGGGATGCCTGATCTGATGAGTAGTCAGGAGAGGAATCACTTCCAGGAGTACTGGAAAGAGACTGTTCAGATCCCGAGACAGTGTGGGCAGACTCCTCAGTGGAGGTGGTCAATACAGAGGTAGAAGGTATAGTTGCAGAGATGCCTGGAGATGAATTTGGTTCAAGAGACGAGGACTCTGAATTCATAGAGTCTGAGGATGATAAGGGTTCTTTTGGAGTTACTGAGGGTTGTGGTGGTGGTTGTGAGGTGTGGCCATAATTCTCTGACTCCATCTCTGCTTGTGCTGGACTGCTGGCAGTGGTTAGGGAGTCTGACGTGCTTGCTGAGTCACACATTCTACTTGGTATACTTCCTGAAACAACAATGAAATATTCAGTATTTGACTGTATTACTGAAAACAGATACCGTACTATGCAATATAATAAACAAAAGTCGCTGTCCCCCTATGATGTCAGTGAATGAAGTGCATTAAGATCTGCTTTAACATCCCTGCTGTTTAAGAGTTAATTTTTCAGTATTTTCATTTTTAATCCCATATGCCTAAGGACGTCATTTAAAATACAGTACATGGTGATCCATATACTGTCTAATGCTCCTCTTCTACTCTGTTGGGTACTTATTTCTTGTGTGTTGCTGGAATGGCTCAGTCAGCATTATCCAACATCATGTATGTATTTTCTACTCCCACTGCCATACCCACATCCACACCAGCAGACTGAGCTGTCCTTGCAACACATAAAATACTGCCAGGAGAGATTCTATTATAGCACTATTAACAGGCCACCATGTATACTCCCACTGCTGCTTGCCCTACATGGCACTGACTGAAATCTAAGATATGAAGCTCATGCATCTCAAGACAATATGGTATGCAAATCCTGTGCATTTGGAAATTTAACTGAACTGAAAAATATACTTTTAGAACCTGACACCAAGGTCCTACGGCACTATAATTAAATGGCACGAAAAACAAACACGTGAAATGAAACAGCTGTAAAAGAAATACACTGTACTATAAAAGAGGTACCGGCACTAGCTACTAAAAAAGAGGGCTTAAAATTTTTGAGATCTGAGCGTCAAAAGTAGTCTTGAGCTGAATATAGGGTACCGTAACAGTCTGGTTGTAAACTAGCAAGAATAGCTACCGGCATCCCCAGCTGGACTATAAATGTATGTGCTGTGCTTGAGTCTACAAAATCACTACACAGGTCAGATCCTGAGGATACCAAAGCTAAATTATATGAAAGCCTAAGTAAAGTCTGAATGATGTTATGTCCAGTGCACATCATTCCCCAGTAAGGCATTATCTTTCTATTACTCTGAGGACACATTGGACAAAATCCTCATATTGACGACTTTTCTATGGAAACATAAGCAAGAACTAAAAAACAAAACACCAAAATACATCTGAACACTTGGAGACTGTTAGATATATCTAAACCCTACTGTAAGTTACTATGCTTTGTGTACAGAGAGAGAATAAGATTTATATGAAATACTTGTTTTGTGTGGTTGCATTCTGTAATACATGATCAGACAACAAACTAAATACTGTGCATGAACTGTGTTTTATTTCTTCCTAGTACGAACTTCCTGGTTACACTTGGGTTAGGTGACTGCTGTGGCATGCAAGATTCCAAGCAGTGTCTTGAATTAAATTACTGGGTGAGGTCTTTCGCTAATCTTCTGAAAATGAATTCTGAGAGCCTAAATTAACGTGTGAAACGGTGAAATATCAATGTATACTGAAACAGCACCTTAAAACTCCAGACGTCTCAACTCAGGTTTGACGATCACGCCCTATAAGCTCAAAAATTTCCACACGCGAAGATAAAGTGAAGTTCAATGACCACTATGCCTGCAAACACACACAATTTAATAACTACCTGGTAAGTAGAATATCCCAACGTATGTTTCTAATCGATGGCTGGAGACATATCAGCTGATTGTTTATGCTCCCATAATGCATCTGGCAAAGGGAGTACTAGCCTAAATATTATTTTCACCTATTTATGAAGATTAGAGCAAAAAAATTTAATTTTATCAAATTTCAATAAATACTATATGGCTGAAAATATCTTGTCTGATGAGACACAATACGCTGTTTATCAAGGTTAGATAAA
>JAGKTI010005756.1:0-43592 GCA_018397915.1 Birgus latro
CAACACCAATACACTCCAGTCCCATCCTACCTCTCAACTCTTCCATCCCATACCATCTCTCCACTTCTTAAATCTTTCCTCCGCCTCCTTTTCATTCTCTGCAGTCAACACCAAATCATCAGCATACAACATCTCCCATGGGAGTCCATCTCTGAAGTCACGTGAGAGGGCTTCAAGCACCATGATAAACAACAAGGGACTCAAAACTGAGCCCTGATGCACACCAACATTCACGGAAAACTCATCACTCAAAGCTCCATTCACTCTTACCTGGGTGCGAGCACCCACGTACATGGCCATAACCACCCTAACCAGCCACTCTTCCAACCTTAGCTTTCTCATTGCCTACTTCACCACCTCTCTAGGGATTCTGTCAAAGGCCTTTTCCAAATCAACAAAAACAAAATACAATTCCCTTTTCTTATCAATATATCTTTCCTGAAGCTGTTGAACAATGAATCTGGCATCAGTGGTCCCCCTGCCTAGCATAAACCCAAACTGCATCTCATCGATATTCACTCTCTCTCTAATCATACCTTCTAGAACTCTCTCCATTACTTTCATTATCTGATCTAAGAGCTTTATACCTCTGTAATTTCCCCTTTCCAGGGCATCACCCTTCCCTTTGTACACTTTTACAGTTACACTCTTCAGCCAGTCATCTGGGACAAATTTTTTTTCTTTGTTTTTTCGTTTTTGAAGGCTCCAACATACTTGCATGTGTCGGCCTTGGTCACCTAATGGCGGCTATCCACGCTGCACGATCTCTGGTAGCCTCCCTTTTCAGTCCCTTAACCCTTAAGTCACATTTAATGACCTTGTCCCATGTCTTTCTCGGTCTACCCCTCCCAACCCCTCCCCCAATATTAACACTTCTCACCCTCTGTACCCAATTATCATCCCCCATCCTCTCCACATGTCCAAACCACCTCAGCCTACCTCTCCTCATCACAACACCAATACACTCCAGTCCCATCCTACCNTTTCGTTTTTGAAGGCTCCAACATGCTTGCATGTGTCGGCCTTGGTCACCTAATGGCGGCTCTCCACGCTGCTCGATCTCTGGCAGCCTCCCTGTTCAGTCCCTTAACCCTTAAGTCACATTTAATGACCTCGTCCCATGTCTTTCTCGGTCTACCCCTCCCCCAATATTAACACTTCTCACCCTCTGTACCCAATTATCATCCCCCATCCTCTCCACATGTCCAAACCACCTCAGCCTACCTCTCCTCATCACAACACCAATACACTCCAGTCCCATCCTACCCCTCAACTCTTCTATCGTAAACCCAGCCCCCCCAGGCCTTACACGTAGGGACACACTGCACATCCACCTAATCATTGTCATTTCTGTATGTTTAAACCTGCAAATATCCTCTTCCTTTACTGCCCAGGTCTCACTACCATACAGCATCACACTTCTAACACATGCTGCATACAAAGACCCCTTAGCACGTAAGGAGAGTCCTCTCAATGTCAGGAGAGGCAACAGCTCCCTGAACTTCTTCCAACCACTTCTCACTGTAGCAACCGAGCTAACTCCAGCCCCACCTCCGGCACATAACATGTCTCCCAGATAACAAAACTCCTCCACACACTCAAGAGACTCACCTGCAAGTTCAACCCTCTCACGCCTAACAATCTCCACCTGCTCTCCCCGACACGCCGCACACATGAAGTCAGCATTATCTCGCAGTCTACCTCTAATACCACTACATCTCTTGTGCACCCATTTATCACAAACACTGCACAAGATGGAATTACTTCCCACACCCATGTGACAAACTGCACATGGCCACTCTCCCTCTCCTCTGATTGTACCGCCACCAACCCTAGATATCATCACTTTTGTTTTGTCTGCATTTACCCTTAAGCCCTTGTACCCCATACCATCTCTCCACTTTTCTCAGCCTCCCCTTCATTCTCAGCAATCAACACCAAATCATCAGCATACAACATCTCCCATGGGAGTCCATCTCTCAAGTCACGTGAGAAGGCTTCAAGCACCATGATAAGCAACAGGGGACTCAAAACTGATCCCTGATGCACACCAACATTCACGGGAACCTCATCACTCAAAACTCCATTCACTCTTGCCTGGGTGCGAGCACCCACGTACATGGCCATAACCACCCTAACCAGCCACTCTTCCAACCCCAGCTTTCTCATTGCCCACTTCACCACCTCTCTAGGGACTCTGTCAAAGGCCTTTTCCAAATCAACAAAAACAAAATACAATTCCCTTTTCTTGCCAATATATTTTTCCTGAAGCTGTCGAACAATGAATATGGCATCAGTGGTCCCCCTGCCTGGCATAAACCCAAACTGCATCTCATTGATATTCACTCTTTCTCTAATTATACCTTTTAGAACTCTCTCCATTACTTTCATTATCTGATCTAAGAGCTTTATACCTCTGTAATTTCCCCTTTCCAGGGCATCACCCTTCCCTTTGTACACATTTACAATTACACTCTTCAGCCAATCATCTGGGACAACACACTCATATATAATCATATTTATCAGGTCAGTGACTAACCTCACCCCAATATCTCCTGAGGCCTTCAACATTTCGGCAGTCAACCCAGACACACCTGCCGCCTTCCCCACCCGCATCCTGCCTATTGCCTCACTCACAGTAGCAGTGTCAATCAAAGACCAAGGGCCAAACACTGGATCAGCTGGCTCCAAACCTTCTCTATCCCAATCAAACTCCTCATTCAACAACCGGCTATAATGCTCTCTCCATGCATCTTTAATATCCTCACTGTTCACCACTACCCTTCCATCATCATTCTTCACACACTGCTCACCTACAATGTCCCGATTATCCCTCTTCACCTGATTTGCCACCCTAAAAATCATATATTTCCATTCTCCATGATTTAGATTATCAAGTAAAAGTCTCTGTGACTCTGACTTTGCCCTGTATACCTCTCTTCTAGCCCTGCACTTGGCAGCCAAGTACTCCCTGTTACCACCCTTCTTCCACTCCCGAAAAGCCTTCTTTTCTTCTTAACTGCAGCTTCTACACCCTCATCCCTCCACCAAGTTACTTTATGTCTTGGTGGGCCTCTTGTCCAACCGCGTATTGCATCGGTAACTCTCAAGAGGTTGTTCTTAAGGGCTCTATACTGTTCATTAATGCCTCTGTCTATGGCTTCCTGTTCAGCCACCACTCTCCTCATCTCACTATAAAAGGTATCCTTTACTGATTGGTTTCCCAGCTTCCATATTTTCCTCCTAGGTATATATGTCCTCCTTCTCATCACTCATTCCTTAAGCACCATGTCACAAATCAACAGTTTGTGCTGCTGCACACACTCCTTGCTTCCTATAACTTTAACATCCCTCACTAATCTCCTATCAACCCTCCTGACCAGAAAATAATCTATCTGACTACTATTTCCCCCGGACTCGTACGTAATCAACCGGCTGATTCTTTTCCTAAAATGTGTGTTGCACACAATCATGTCCATAGCCTCCCCAAACTCGAGCATTCTTTCCCCCTCCGCATTCCTCACACCATATGCACATCCTCCATGGACTCCTTGATAACCTTGAGCTGCTTCACCCACATGACCATTTAAATCCCCTCCCAGAACCATTACCTCATCATCACCCATACCACTTACTACACGTATTAAATCATCCCAAAATCTATTGTTCTCTGCGTCATCCAATCCTACCTGTGGAGCATATGCCGATATCCATATTTTGTTGATTTGTACATTGACCTGTTTCTGCATTTCTATATGTAAGTGAATTTTAAGTATTTGGGCAGTGTGATGAGTAAGGATGGTAGTCTGGAGGGTGAAGTGCTCAAAAGCGTACAGCAGGGAAGGAGGGTTGCTGGTTCGTTGAAAGCAGTGATAAGAAACAGGGAGGTGAGCATGGAAGTGAAAAAGTTGTTACATGACACTATTGTGATACCAACTCTGACATATGCAAGTGAAGCTTAGACCCTGTTGGAAGGACAGAAGTCAAGAGTGAGAGCAGTGGAAATGAGTTATTTGAGAGGAGCATGTGGAGTCACATGGAGAGACAGACTAACAAATGAGGAAGGAGCATTGTGGTGTGGTTGAGGATGTGATGGGAAGCGTTAGGAGAAGCACGTTAAGGTGGTTTGGGCATGTAGAGAGGATGGAAAGTGAAAGACTGACGAGGAGAGTGTATGTGAGTGAGGTGGAGGGGGCAAGAGGGAGGGGGAGGCCGAGGATGAGATGGAGGGATGGAGTGGAGTGGTATATGAGAGAGGGGGGGTGTGAGTTAGGAGTGTGGTAGTGAAATGGCAGGGGACAAAGTGACATGGAGGCGATTTGTTTGTGGCCACCCCTTGCGGGATTGAGGCGTCTGGCAATGGATAGATAGATAGATAGTGTTAGCAAATCCATGGGGGTAGAGAGGGAATGATACTCTTGATTTTGTGATCATGAAAGGCAGCTCATGGGGCAGGGGCAGGGGACAGGGTATATGAGAGCAAAATTAGAATTAGTGTTATGAGAAGCATAAGACAGTATTCATTAGTTTGAGGCTTCTCTAATATGAAGTTATTTTAGTGATGATCCTGATGATCATGATGATTAATTTGATTTGTATAACCTTCATATATCCTAATTATGGAATTTTTGGGTTAATTTGAGGTGTTTAGTCAAAAAACAACAAACATGCCAAATTAGCATTTGGAGATAAACAGTGTTAAAAATTTGTTTCATTGTAACTCATTAACCTTTAGCCTGATTTCAGTAAACAATAAAAAAAAAAAATAGAGCTGGTAAAGTACTTAGACATATAAGAATAAAATACAAAATATACGGTACTGTATTAGGTTATACTGTAATGCTGTTCGGTTATGAACCCCATACCGTAGTACCTCTATGAGAAAAGAAACATATTTTGAAAATAACCACAAAAATGAAAAGAACAACAATCACCAACCCATGCTCAGTAGTGCTGCATCTATTTAAGTGCTGTGGGGGGTGTGAGGATTAACAGTAGCCCAGTAAATCGTTGTTCAGTGCCCTCCGTTCATCACTAACTTGTTTCATGTTAGCACCAGTGCCTTGCTTGTCAGTTTCCACTGACTCAGTTACAGTCACTTTGTTGAGTATAGAACAGACTCTGCGCTCACCTAAACCGTGAATGCTGAGGAATGATGATCGACAGACATCATAAGCCACATTGGCATACTCAACAATAACTAATTGTACATGACTTGTGTGATTTATGGCTCTTGACACGAGGTCGCTTCTTAGCAACACTTTTCACGTGACTGGCAGCGTAACTGTTCTGTCTGTTATAATCACTCATTGCCCAAAAAGCAGTAAATAGATCTCTCACTTTATCATTGCCCAAGTTGTTGATGCAGCCACACTTACAAGGAGGACCAATTTTCCTAGCTGGCACTTCCGTTTTTGTACTGTAATTCACATATGCTACCCCAGCATTTTGCTTTTGCTGGGCAACTGCATGTTTCCAAGAAGATGGATCACATTTTCACCTCCGTGTATGCTCAGGGACCTCCTAGTCATCATCATTATGTAAGTCACTCATGTTGTGATGTAAATCACTGTAAATCTGAGGTGAAAATAATGTAATAAACCAAAAACATGTCTGTGTGGTGTACAATGGAAACAGAACTGGGAAGGGCGGAATCTGGCCACACCCACAAAACATGGCCGCTGATTGGCTTTGAGGGTAACGTCATCGTGGGACCCACAGCTCATTGGCAGCTTGAAGGAGTGCTTGCTGGCATGTTCGTCTTTCTTTCACTACAACTTTCCTTGGGAGAGACAGGCCACATGTACCAACCTGCAGCATGTTGGGACAAGAATCTTCCTTGTTATATAGGATATTTGACCATGTTATAGAGACAAATATGTCATGAAAACATTTCCACTGGATAGAAAACTGGTGGACGATTGTGTTGCGACCTAAATCTCAGTTTTAGATATTTGGCATGTTCATCGTTATTCAGTTAAACACCTTATTTGATTTATATAACCTTCATGTATCCTAATTATGGAATTTTTAGGTTCATATGAATTGTATAACATTTATTTATCCTAATTAATAATTTTTTCCCATATGTCATGTCAGTTTGGTGAGGTACTGAAAAAATGTGAAAGCAATCTTCGTCCAGTGTTGACAAAGCTGTACCACCTCTATCTGCTGGACATTGTCAACCAAACCCTGGCCTCTTTCATCACTACCAACCTTATCACTCCAGACATTGCCACAAAGGTATGTAGCTGCATACATGACCAACTAGCTAAGTATAGTAATAGTATTGGAGCCCTACTGTATGCTTTAAAGAATATTTCCCAGAATACCAGTAATTTTCTGAGTTGAAGTGGATAGCATATTCTGTATTTTGCCTTAAATATCAGTTTAGAAAGTGGTATATGCTATACAAAACTTACCCCAGGAAATAGGGAGAGATATACAAGTATACCCAGATTAAACGATGCAATTGGTTAAGTAAAAACCCATCGTTAGGCAGGGTATCGTATCTCGGGGTACATTTAACATGTAAAGTAATGGGATGTGTTTTTCAGCCTTGGGTTTCCCCTCCAACCAAGTCCAAAACACCCAAATGAGACCAAAAACAAGTTTAAAGCCAATCTAAATGGCTTAACACCTTTAAAAGAAGCTAACCTATCCCACACACCTGTAAATAACTCACTATGACCAACAAATAAAATCTGAAAATCATCAAATACAAGGCTGGATAAAATCAAGCTTAGGAAACTGTACCCCAAAATGACAATGTTCACCCCACCTATGGTTGAAACACATTACTCTAAGTCTAAGTACAGTATATAAATCAACCCAAACACACAATTTTAGTCTAAAATATCATCAAAATTGGTGAAAAAATCAAAACCCACCATTAAACAGGGGTTTGGCCATCGTTAGGCAGCGTATGGTGGTATTTCTACCCCCATCATTAAGCCTGGGTATCGCATCTAGGGGTATCGTATATCGAGGTATACCTGTATATATACAGCTTCTTTATTCTCTGTGTTGTTAACTCTTTCACTTCCAGCGTATTGTAAACTCATTCACTACCAGAGCCATTAATGGATTCCTTATACAGTAAAGCCTCACTATAATGGGCTAATTGGGGCCCAAACCATTCTAAAAAAGTGAAATTCCAATAAAAGTGACATCTGGACTTCCCCCTGCTGACCCAAACTTTTTCTGATATATCAGACATTAGTCTGGATCTCACCAACAGTTTTTAAACTGTTTTCACTACCACAGCAGTACACTACTGTATTATACATTCCCTGCAGTAATCAAATGGTATAACATATACTCTACTGTACACTGCTAAACATGTCTCATATTTACTTTATTGTGGTGAACATAGCTGAAGTGGCCAGGCAGTCCAGACTGCTTCTGGCTTTATCGGACTGTTTCCGATATATATAAGAATTTAGTCCGGTAGCTCCTTGCTTCCGATAAAAGCGACTTCCGGCCTGCTGAAGTCCATTATAGCAAGGTTTTACTGTAATTCACTGGGCTCAGACTGTAGGTGGCATCAGTCTGTTCTTTGCCTCCAGAAGTTGTACGATGAATCCTAGGGAAGTCTCATATTTCTCATCTTATATGGGCCTTGTAGTATGTGCCCAGACACTAACCACTTCAGTACACCAATGCCTGTGGCTGTGGCAGGACAGTTTTCTAGCATTATTACACACTAATTTATTTCTTTCCAAATATAGTACAGTCCAAGTTAACCAGGAAGCTTGGGGAATTTACCTTCCCAGTTACCAATTTTTCGTGGTACGGTAAACCCTCGATATACCAAACCCTTTTTTAACAAATTTCAGTTTTATTGACCAACTTGAGGTGGCCGAACATTATGTTCATTTAACAAATTTTGTTCAGAGGCCGAGAATGAAGAGGAATGGAGTGGAGAGGTATATGAGAGAGAGGGTGTGTGAACTGAGGGGAGAGCAGTGAAATGGTGGGGAACAGGGCGATTTGTTTGTGGCCACCCCATATGAGATTGAGGCATCTGGCAATAGACAGATAGGTAGATTGTTTGGTACGATGAGTTTTTTTTACCCACAGTTTCCTTGTAAATACCAAACGACAAATGTGCAATAGTGTATAGGCAGTGTGCAGTACAGTAAAACCTCTCGGATAGGGATCATATTAGTCTGGCACAATTGTTGCTATCCATGAAACCGCTATCTTTGGGGCAAACTTCTTACCTAAATATATCAAAATAGTCTGAAGCTTTTTACAATTCACCCCATTTTTCCATTTTCAGCCATATATAACATGTATAATGCTTGCAAAATGAAGTCTAGTGTATATTAGACATGGAAGAAGGATAATATAAGCTTACTTTTTATTGCTTTGGAGTGCTGTTTATTGAATATGACACACTAGAAGTTGACTTGGGGTCTATTGGGGGCTGGGGCTGGGGCATTCTTGCTCTCGCTATCCCTCACATTCACTCTTAATGCCTGCTCCCCATTGACGTGCCCTTGATCTATCCTCACCCCCTTGAGGCAGTAAAGTGTGCTTGGTTTTTCACACCTTTCTTATCACATAGAGCTTTATAAACTTAAACTGCCTGTCCCCTGATTTCTGGCCCATCAACACTTGCATTCTCCTTCAATCGACGGGCTAGCCATTTCACTACATAATGTTCAGTAATAACCAAAACTCTATTATTCTTTGTTGTGTCATGCATTGCCCATCTGGTACCACCAGCCCCTCCACAAAAAACTTTTCAGTCACCTTTTGTGTTGCTTTAATATGATCTTTTCGTTTCCTGATATTTCTGGCATTTGACTTGGGCACATTTAATCGTTTCAGTGTCACATGTCTTCGCTCCTTCCTCTATAAGTTTGATAATCTTTTTCTCCACTGTGTACTGTTTCTTGGCTTTACCATGCATATATTCCCATGACTTCTTCACACTTTTATCACTCTTCGATGTCCCTGGCCTTTCGTCTGCACCATGACCATCATCTTGTCCACCAGCACGACCCATGCCAGAGATAGAAACCATTAAATTTAGGGAGCAATCGTCAACCAACGTCAGAGCAGGAAAAAAACAACAACACGTGCTGGGAGAGGGGGACGTGTGACATCAGGCTAAATGTCGATTACCTTGCGTACGTCGTCAGGGTTGCCAGGGTACCGACCTTGGTAACTCTGCCGGCCAGGCGGTCGCTATCTGAGCGGTGGTTCTCACTATCCGCCGTGCATGGGGGTTTGTATATCCTGTCGCTACCCCTGAAACCGTTACCCAAACCAATGCTGTCCGCGGGGTACTACTGTATTGTGGTGGTTACCATTGACTATCTGTGCGACTTGTGGAATGCAGTTGCAGTTTTTTAATTTTTAATGTACATGGAGCTGTTCTGTACTGTTTGCTTTGCTATTCTCTGATATGTAGTATTTACTGAAATGCAACAATATACAGCGTGAGTTTTCTATATCCACACTTTCCTTGTAAATACCGAACAATGTACGAACATAGATTTATCCAAGGCCTACTTGCAGTCTTTATTTGCAGTGCAATGGACTGGTTGACGGTCGTGTAAACTTACATAAAGTAATAAAATGGTCACTCATACTCATCAGAATATCATTATTTTTTCTCTCCAATTTAGTACTTAAAAAAAAAAAAAATCAAAGTTAGAGATTATCATACCTCGCTCAAACCTGATGCACCCTTGCTGTGATGTCACAAGCCTTACCAGGGCCACAGCTGACCACCACTTACAACTACAGACCCAGACAGATCATCTTTACATACTCAATCATCCCAGTCATCATACCATATCCCACACCAAGCCCTCTTCCTCCCATCATCCCCAGACATCACCTTCTGCTCCTCAAACCTCGCCCCCCACAACATCCTGGAGAGTAGTCAGAGCCCTTGGCTCTGACCACCTCCCGATCATCATCACTGCCAAAACCAGAATCACCCCAGCTGGCCACAGACACACATACACTAATTATAAGAGACCCAACTGGGAGGCCTTCACAGCTGAAACAGAACAACACTTTGAAACATTAAACAGTACATCCATCACAGTCATCAACACTTCTGTGCACACTTTCAATACAATTATACAAAATGCAGACAAAAGACATTACCCTAAAGGCAACAGAAAAAGACACAACCCCAACTTCACACCAGAAATTCAAGGCCTCATCAGACAACAGGACATACTGTGACACTCCCGAACACCTGATGCGCCTGACACCATACAACAAATACAAGAACTGAACACTCAAATAAACAATAAAATATCAGAACAGCAAACAATAAATTGGAATAATTATCTCCAAACACTTTATCACAAAACAAACACCAGGAAACTCTACAAAACTCTAAACAGCATCACACTTTCCAACAGCAACATTACACAATCACATGCTGCCATCACAACAACAGACACCATACCTTCAAACAAACAACAAGCAAACACTCTCATCCATCACTTTTCACATGTCAGCCATCTAAACCCCCATCGTGATGACCGACGTATCATCTGACGTAAGAGACAGTTCCCCACAGACCCAAACTTCGCACCTTTCACTTACAACCAGACGAAGCACATCATCACCAACCTCAAGCACTCATCTGCCTGTGGACCAGACAACATAAGCAACATACACCTTAAACACCTTGGACCACAAGGCATACAAGCATTCACCAACATATCAAACTACAGCTACTCACACAACATAATACCCAACATCTGGAAGCATGTCATTATCATCACTGTCCCCAAACCCAACAAAGACCCCACGTTACCTTCCTCACACCACCCCATCACACTCCTCTGCACCCCCTCCAAAGTCACTGAATGACTGGTACTACAACTAGTTACACCTCACACCCCCCTAGCCCCATCACAACATGGTTTTAGGCCACTACACTCCACAAACACTCTTCTTACAGACCTCACACAGAGAGTTTTTGATGGCATGAATTCAGCTAGGCCACCACATAGAACACTCCTTGTCACATGACACAAAGCTTTTGATTCCATCCCCCGCCACAACCTCACAAACAAAATATTTGACACAAACATGCACAATAACACAAAAAGATGGCTGGCAAACTACTTAGCAGGGAGATATGCACATGTAACTTTTGCTGGTCAGTCCTCGAACATCAGGAACTTCACAAATGGCGTCCCCCCAAGGATCTGTTTTGTCTCCTGCACTCCTCAACCTATACATGCATGATATACCCACACCCCACACACAACAAATACACATAGCTTCCTATGCAGATGACATAACACTTACATTCACACATGAAAGAGAATACAAAGAACAGCAACCAAGATGATCCCCAGTCTGGCAGATTTGTTGTACAAAGAGAGGCTGGAAAGGCTGGATTTGCCTTCCTTAGAGGAAAGGAGAGAGAGGGGTGGCATGATTGCAGTGTTCAGGACCATGATAGGAGTAGATAAAACTGACAGAGAAAATCTGTTTGTGGGATGAGAAGGTAACAAGTGGACACGGAATGAAACTAAAGAAGCCAAGCTGCTTGAAGGACATCAAGAAATATAGTTTTCCTTATAGATGCATAGACCTGTGGAATAGCCTGGACAAAGAGATCGTCCAGTCTAAAAACTTAAATGAGTTTAAAGCAAAATTTGACTTACTGAGAAACAGAGACGGAATCCCACGAGCGTAGCTCATTCCTTATATATCACAATTAGATAAATACAATTAGGTAAATACAGCTGCACACATCCTCCAACCTTACCTCAACACACTACATGAGTGGTTCACCACAAACAGACTTAAAATAGCCCCAGCCAAATCTACAGCGACCCTTCTCACAAACTGGACAGCAGAACACAATCACATTCCACACTTCACACTTCACCATAGACAGCACTCCCCTACCACACACACACACACACACACACACACACAAAATCCTTGGTGTAACATACAATACATCAATGTCATTTAAACAACACATCACAAACATCAAAAATAAATTAACACCTAGACTCAATGCCTTGAAGTCACTTGCCCATACAACATTTGGACACAACAAAGAAACCACCACCACAGTATACAAACAATATATACGTTCAGTGATGAATTATGCAAGCCCTGCTTGGGCTCCTAACCTCACTAAAACACACTACAACACTCTTCAGACCATACAAAACAAGGCCTTAAAAATAATCACAGGCTGCACAGCTACTACACCTACAGACCACCTACACCAAGAAACCAAAGTCCTCAAAGTCAAGGATNACACACACACACACACACACACACACACACACACACACACACACACACACAAAATCCTTGGTGTAACATACAATACATCAATGTCATTTAAACAACACATCACAAACATCAAAAATAAATTAACACCTAGACTCAATGCCTTGAAGTCACTTGCCCATACAACATTTGGACACAACAAGGAAACCACCACCACAGTTTTCGTTTTCGTTTTTGAAGGCTCCAACATCCTTGCATGCGTCAGACTTGGTCACCTAATGGTGGCTCTCCATGCTGCTCACTCTTTGGCAGCCTCCTTGTTCAGTCCCTTAACCCTTAACCCCTACACTGCGGAGTTGTCGGAAGTTTTCCATGCCATTCCCACGGGGATATTCGCACTACGACTGACTTTTTAAAAATATTTGCCAAAAATCAGTTGTTAGTCCTAGAATATTATAATTACATATGCTTATGGCACATACCCTCAGCTTTCTCCTGGGATGTTTTTTTTAGCACTCGTCGACTACCATAGGACTTGTGGAGACTTCTGAAGTTGGGTAACTAAGTCTCCACTTTACACTTCCCGACATCCCTTAATCAGAATACCACTGCCAGATATTATCACTAGAAACACGATTCAATTATTTCCAAGTACTGTACTGTAGTTTGGAATCCATACTAAAAAAAAAAAAAAACACTGTGTAAGCAATGTAAAATACGACCGCGTACGAGCCTCCCACTCCCGCTAATTCACCGCTGGTGTTCTGTCATTTCTTACTCATATACACACTCACACTTTATTATTTCTAGTACTTTATTACACTTGTATATATCTACAGTCCTGTACCGCTTCTCACATGATGGTTAGTAGGGGTAGATGTTGCAGGGCCTTTTATAACAGGCGCAAAAGCGGCAGAAATGGACGGGCGTCATTTCCCAGAGAAGGACGAGAGCAAACTGGCTGTATTTCGGTAGCAAAGAGTTGAAAATGTCAACTGCTAATGTATATGCTAAGAAATAAGTCGTAGGAAATCTAGACAATACATATAAATTAGGTAGTTCCAGGTGAATATAAATATCACTCAGGCTTCTCCTTTCCTTTTTTATATACATTTATTTTACGAGAGTAGCTCATATGGCATATTTCATGGGTAAAAAAAGCAGGGGAAATTAGTGAACGAGTGCAGGTTGGAAGTTGCTAAGTGATAATTAGCCAATTCCAGGTGTATGGCACTATCAGTTACCTTATTTTATATTATATATATATAATTTTGTATAAGAATAGGGCATAGGGCTCATTTCAGTGGATGAAAACAGTGGAAAAATCCGGGGACGATTTACTTAGCGCAAAGCGGCTGAGCAGACGTCACGAGAGGGTAAGGGAGGGGAGGTAGGGAGGGGAGTCTAGAATGGGGGAAAATGGCTAAATTGTCAACAATGGATGGGAGTACTGATGACATTAGCAGCTCTGACTATTGTTGGACATTGGCAGTGCTGGTAGATGATACAAGTCACCACCTGAAAGCCCGGGGGAATTAAAAATAACACAGAGTCACTCAAGTAATGCCCCGCGGTATGATCCATTGCACCCGACCGTCACGAAAGTGATGACCCGCGGTTAAGGGGTTAAGTCACTCTTAATGACCTCGTCCCATGTCTTTCTCGGTCTACCCCTCCCAACCCCTCCCCCAGTATTAACATTTCTCACCCTTTGTACCCAGTTATCATCCCCCATCCTCTCCTCATGTCCAAACCACCTCAGCCTACCTCTCCTCATCACGACACCAATACGCTCCAGTCCCATCCTACCTCTCAACTCTTCCATCGTAAACCTAGCCCCCCCCCCAGGCCTTGCACGTAGGGACACACTGCACATCCACCTAATTGTTTTCATTTCTGTACATTTAAACTTGCGAATATCCTCTTCCTTTACTGCCCAGGTCTCACTACCATACAAACAATATATACATTCAGTGATGAATTATGCAAGCCCTGTTTGGGCTCCTAACCTCACTAAAACACACTATAACACTCTTCAGACCATACAGAACAAGACCCTAAAAATAATCACAGGCTGCACAGCTACTACACCTACAGACCACCTACACCAAGAAACCAAAGTCCTAAAAGTCAAGGATCATCTAGACACGAGAGGCACCCAGATTCTCGCTGCAGCCTCCACAAACCCACAACATCCACTACACTACATGGCAGCACATCCACACACACCAAGGAACATCAAAACAACACCCAGCATACAATATCATACACAAATACTATCATCTCTTCCCCAATGCCCGTCTCAGACCAGCTTCCAGAAGCATATTCATACTCATATCACTTGCCGTTCCATTCAATCACTCAAAGACAATACACAGCTGCATGCACAGCCTCCTGATATCCATCCTTCTGAACACTACCTCCCTTATGAGGACAGGGTCCACCTGGGCAGGCTGAGATGTGGGCATCATCTAGCCCACTTAAGTTATCAGAAGAGGCTGAATGACTCTGTTGCTGACGCCTGTCCAGGATGTAACACAGCACCCCATACTATTCAGCACATCATGAAAGACTGCATTGCACACAATCACCTACACCAACAACACAAAATACACTCCTTGAGAGCTCTGTGGGAAAGCCCGGTCTTGGCCATTGCCTTCCTTAGGGACTCGGGGCTGTTCGGCCAGACTGCCTAGGGAACAACTACTACTACTACTACTACTATAATGTCTGGGAATCATACTTCAATACAAGTAAGATTTCTGTGATATTCAGCTCTTTATTATTATGCTAGGTATGTAAGACTTAGTGTTATAGCTCTCTTAAAGATGAAATATGCTATGTTTGCGCGTTAGTGAAAAATGTTGTTGGTTTTAGAGAGACTAGTTATGATGGTGAACCTTGCGACAACCAGGTACCTGTAGGGCAACTCGGTAGCACAGAGATTAGATTGATAAAGTCTTAATGAAATTATTTATGAAATGAATCAGTGTAAGCATTGCTAGGTCTTGACTCCAGGGGCATATAGCCCTGAAATTGGGCAGTAATACATAGGGAAGATGTCACAAAGACCAAAATGCTTCAGTGTTTTTTCCTCCTCTATAGGCTTGACCATGCTTAGCTAGACCTCTGTGGAGTATTTGCTTATCTGATTTATTGGTCTTATGTACTGGTGATGTTTGAACATCTTTTTAGTACCAGCTATTCTGATCTGGAGAATAAGGTTTTCACATCCCTACCAATGGCTTAAGCCAAAGTTAGGGTTGGTTTTGCTTGACAGGTGACTGTTGGTTAGGTTAAGCTGTATATGTTAGGCCATTCTAATTTTTATCATCGAATAGGTTCAAACATACCTAATTGTCTGAAATCTGGTAAAAAAATTTGTTTAATTTGGCTAATAATAAAAATTCAGGATTCAAAGCAAAAATTTGGTAAAGTTAGCAGAAGTGTTTCATCTCAAGCTTGACAACTTGCCTTGACAGACTTCTGTTTTGTGTAAATATTGGTTTACAATGCAAATACATTTATTTATGCTTTATATCAATATTTATGAAAATGGAAGTCTATCAATGCATGTTGATGATCTGATGGATAAATATCTGCTTACTTTACCAAGTTTTAACTCTGAAACTTGATTTTTTATTAATAGTCACATTAAGCACAAATTTTTAACCAGATTTCAGATAATGAGGTGTGCATAAACCTATATGGTGATAAAAATTATATTTTCCATTTAAAAAAGCCACCGGTAAATGACTGCTGATTCGGTATTTCCTCTCACCATTTGGCAGCAGTAGGAGTTGCCTGTTGTGATGGGGTACTCCCAGAACACTGCTCGCCACCACAGCTTCCATGTTATCATCTCTCTTGGAACAATAATGAATCTTTTTTCTGGTGCAATTCAACTTGTGTTCTTTCATAGTGGCACAAAGCACCAGTGGTGGTTATTTGCTGACTTGGCCATGATGAAGCAAAGCTTGGCTACTCAGCAGAATCACAATCACACAACTTAGCTGGGAACCACAGTCTTGTTTTGTCTCCGGGCTTTGCGGTCTATGACGTCACAGCCACTCGAGGCATCCGCAGCCATCAACATCTTTTTGTGCAACTTTTAAGGCTTTTATCTCCAAATTTTTATTTTGGTTTGTCAGATTAACTGTATCATAGGATAATTCAGCACATTTATCACCCATATAAATTGTTTATTTATTTAATTATTTTTTTTAATCGACCATTAACGAGTCCATTTTTTTTTTTCTTTTTTTTATGTGTCCGACTCTGGGCATAGGCTTCACAGCTTGCTATCAAGGCCCAGTCGTCCTCCTACAATCTACATGTCACCACTTCGGCGCTTAACACACACCGTCCATATTGAATACATGCTAGGGCTGTCTCATACAGGACTGGTGTATTGGTATTAGCGGGGTCATTTTTACGACATGTCGGCGGGTCTTCTGGTAGATCAGTAAAGCCTGATTTAATGAAATTCAAATCCTTAAACTGTTCCCTGCACCAACGAGGATTCGAACCTGGGTCCCACGGGACCGCAAGCCAACTCTCTACCGATCGAGCTACCGCCTTTACAGTTATCTCTTGATAATCCGGACGCTTTATATCCAACATGCTCCGTATCCAAATGTTAGGCCTTGCCTCGATTACTGTATTTCTGTATCCAGATTTATTTGTCTGTATCTGAACATAAAATTTCCGACATCGCTGCCTGGGCAGCCTACAAATTATTATTATTATTTTATTTATTTATTTATTTTTTTATGCAAGAAAGAAGGAACCAAAGGAAAGGAGCCCACATATTGTTCCCTTCAAGAAAAAACTAAAACAAGATTACAGAGAGCCAAATTCAAGATCCGTACATTTTGAGATGCCTGGACACACTGCGTTTGAAAGCCTGGAAATCATAGGCAGTAGGAAATACAGATAGTGGAAGACAGTTCCAGAGTTAACCTGTTGCATGTATGAAGGAGTAATGATCAACTTTTGCATTAGAGAGTTGGACAGAAAAAGGATGATAGTTTGTTGCTGGGTGGGTGTTGCATGCCTGTCGTATTAGTGGGGGGAGGGGGATCCAAGCAGACAGTTCAGAGGAGTAGTGACCATTGGAGTAGCGATAGAAAAGAGCTAAAGATGCAGCAGTGCAGCAAAGAGACAAGAGGTTGAAGGGAGCCAGTAAGAGGAGGAGAGTTAATGAGACAAAAAGCCTTTGACTCCACCTTGTTGAGAAGAGCTATATGTGGGGAGCCTTCCCACACATGAGAGTTGTACTCTACACAAAGGTGAATAAAACCTGTGTATAAAGTAAAGGAGTGGAAAAATTGAGTAATAATAAAATAGCAAAAAAGGGAGATTTAAGTGTGTATGGAAATTGCAGGGGGGATAACTTTGGCACCTGTAGTTGCAGAAGTTGTTTTCCAAAATCTTGTTGAACAGAACAGAGCCAGTAACTGATAAAATTTTAAGAGAAGAACAAGCGAGATTTAGAAAGGGTCAGGGTTGTAATGATCAGATTTTTATTATTGTAAGGCATCTAATGCAACAACAAGCTAATGAGATGAAAATGCCACTTGGTATTTTTGTGGATTTTGAAAAGGCATTTGATAGTGTTTCATGTGGTGCTATTGTAATAGCTGAAATGAAACTTAACAAATTAATCACTGTCTTGGCCAAGATTCGATCTCAGGCCCTCACACTTGATAGGCGTCCACATTACCACTGAGCCAAAGAGAAGATCACCCGCTTTGCCTCTACGCAGCGCAGGCTTTTATTCACCCCATTACATCCCTCTTTTCTCCCCTTGGTGATTAATTTGGTGAGTTTTGAGCACACAAGGTAGCGTAAGCATCGGAGGCCACCATGAGGAGGCTGCGGACCAGCCCATCCCCGGGATGTAAGGATAGGTGCTTGAATATGCTGAGCGCCCGCACTGCAACAGGGAGTAGGTGCCACTGAAGCTGGCCATGGATCTGCGGGCAGCCAGGGATGCTGTCATCCTCCGTCAGAATCATTGCACCTATTGTCAGACCAAGATCGACTCCTTCTATAGGCATGCCACCCCCATGTGTGCAAGCCTATTCTCCTAACCACCACCATCTCATCCCCAATCTTCAGTCTTGGACCCACAACCGAGCACATCAACAGCCATTGAGTCACCATTAGACGTGAGTTTGCAACTGTCTTCAGAGTCTCCTGAGGTGGGTAGACCTCCATCACCTCACCGCAAGTCCCCGCTCATCGTCGAGCTCCAGCGGATGGAGGAGGAGGAAGTGTTTGGCATTTGTTAAACACCAGCTGGGGGCCAGCAGGTTACGATTTCTGTCCGCCGTTCACTGAGTGGTAAGTACTTTGGATTTGGGGGGATTTTTATTGTTTATGCATTTTTTTTTTAGTGTCTAGCATTATATTGGATATTCCCATATGCATTTTGATGTCTACATACAGTACCTGAAAGACCAAAGAACACTGCTACAACTAGGAAGGGTACTGTACATACAGGTTGGGAATGGGTAGGGTATTGATAGGTAGGATATTGCTCTGAATCCAGATTTTGTCCGTATCCGGATGTACCGATGGCTCTATTACGTCGGATAATTGAGGGATGACTGTATATACAGTACCACTCGTATCCAGGTCCACACTAACATTTTCCGTTTGAAACAACCTCCTAATCACACCTCATAGACGTAACACACGTGATTGCAGTGTCTCACTGTAGTGCAAAAACCACATTGTAGGTCCGTTTTGTTAAATAATATTCATTATTTTATTCTTCAAACATGGAAAATAAACAAAAGAAATAAACCTTGAGCATTTATTGGTGAACTGATGATTTGGACAGAAGTGTTGTGCAGTACTGTAGAATTATCACTACTACCTCGTTCACAGTTGTGTATACGGCTGCAGCCCACCCATTTATTTCTCACCTGACCTCTGTCACTCTGCCTCTCACTTGCCACTCAGCTGTTTTGCAAGTAATACAATATGTATGAACTTTATGCATAGTAATTCTGTCAAACAAAACAAACATTCATTTCTATCAGCTATATTTTACTTTTTCTGCCAGTGCAAATCCATTTATACATCATCATCTAACACATATACGCTGGCAAAAAAGATAAAATCTAGGTGATAGAAATGAAAGTTTGTTTTGTTTGACAAAATTACAACACCTGGAATTTGTATGTATTTATTGTCTTATCTGCAAAACAGCTGAGTGGCGAGTGAGAGGTGAAGTGACGGAGGTCAGGTGAGAAATAAATGGATGGTTCGTGACCATATACACAACTGTGAAAAACGAGTCATGATAATTCTACTGAACTTTATATGGTGGGTGGGGGCACTCATCATCCACTCACTCGATTTAGTACTGCTCTCGGGTGTTTGCCCTTTCCTCTCCTCCATCCTTCTTTCCTTCCATCATTTTCTGTTTTTCTTTCCTTTATTCTTTCCTTGTCCTTCTGCCTACGGTGACTTTACACTCCCTCTTCTGTCCTTCATTCTTTCCTCTTCCTTCTGCCTGTGGATGACTACACTGAGTGACAAGCCAAATAGTTTCCAGTACACCAGGAAACCATTTACTATGCTGGGTGGTAACCATAAAACCAAATTTTGGCACCTGGTGGTTTATTGGGTAATTACAGTGCTCCAATCGGATTGAGCTGGAGAAGGTTTATATCCAAGGGATGGTTGGGGTTTATTGCTCATTTAATGCCACTCAGGGATGAGTGAGGCTGCTCACTCTCATCTTAAATGTCAGGACCAACTTGCCTAGCCCTGGGCTCCTACACTCCTTATAAGGCAACATAGGATTGGATGATGAATAGATGGATGGACAACACTTCTGTCCAAATCATCAGTTCAACAAAAAATACTCAAGATTTATTTCTTTTGTTTATATTTCCTTCAATAATGAACAATAGGTGGGGGCACCAATCAACAACTTACTCAGTGTAGGGATCCTAAAGGTCTCTTCACTAAGTGACAAGCTAAATGGTTTCGAGTACCCAGGACACCATTTACTATGCTGGGTGATAACTATATAACTGGTGCTTTTGGCTGGGTCAGGTGTCCCCCAGATTCCCCTGTCTAAAATCATTTAATCATGGCAGATGTTTGGGAGAGCCTCGGAGAGCCCAATACCTGCCCAGGGCCCCAACCAAATGGGCTTGTGGAATGTTAGAGGTGTGAATGAGGAGAGCAAGAGGGTGGAAGTGGTGAATGTGTTCAAGAGTGCGAGATATGCTGTGATGGCACCGTTTGAAACAAAGATGAAAGGGTGTGAAGTGGAGGAGTGGGAGGGTGTGAAATGTGTATGATCAGGCATGAATGGGTGTAGGAGATACAAGGAAGGGGTTACTTTGTTGAAGAATGAGGTGTGGCAGAGTGGAATGAGAGATTACAAATGTGTCAGCTCAAGGTGTACGTATGTCAAGTTCAGGTTTGGGAAGGTGAAAGTGATAGTGATTGTAGCATATGCACCGTGTGAGGACAGGATTGAGACAGAGAAAGACAGGTTTTGGGATGAGCTGGATGAAGTAGTGGGAGAAATGCCCAGGAGCTATGAAGTGATCGTAATGGGCGATATGAATGGAAGAGCAGGCACTGGTCCTGAGGATGACATAACGGGCTGTAATAGAGTACCAGGAGAAAATTATAATGGGAAGTGACTGAAGGATATGTGTGAGGAAAGGGGGTTGTGCAAAGATGCACATAAATATACATGGTATAGAGGGGACAGGGATCGTGATAAAAGGAGCCTGATTGATTGCATGCTTGTAGAAAGGTCGACGCTGGGAAGTGTTGCTGATACGAGGGCCATGAGAGGACAGTGTGGAGGTCTGTCAGATCATATGATTGTGGTATACAAGATCAAGCTGAGATGAGTGAGATGGACCTGGAGAGAGAGGAGCAGTCAGGGAGAAAGACTGAAAGTCAAGAAGCTGAGGATCAAAGAAATGGCAGATGAATACAGGACCAAAGTAGGGGAGGAGTTGGAATCAGTGAGCTGGAATGAAATGGATCTGGACAGCCTGTGGAATGCACATAGGGATTGCTTAATTAGGAATGGTAAAGCGGTGTGTGATGTGGCAAGAGTAACAATAAAGAAGAAAGGTGCTGCATGGTGGGATGAAGAGGTTAAGAGAGCAACAGAGGAAAAGAGGAGGAAGTGGCAAGAGTAGTTACAGAACAGGGGTTCAGTTGAAATAAGAATTGAATATATTGAAAGCATGAAGCACATAGAGACTAGTGAAGAGGAAAAAGAGGGAGGTAAATGATGATCTAGGAAGAAAAATGAATGCAAACTACTCTGAAAATAGGAAGTTATTCTGGAAAGAGGTGTGGAAATGTGGAAGTGACAGCATACAGAAATGTGAAAGTGTGAAGGATGTAAATGGTAGATTATTAACCCACTGGGATGAAGTGAGGACCAGATGGAAAGAATATTTTAAAGCCTGATGAATGGAAATAGAGAGATTAGAGTGGCTGTAAACAAGATCAGTTTTGGGGGTGTGCAGAGAAGGAATGCAGTGCCAGGAAACATGACACTCACACAGGTGAAGAACACTGTGAAATGACTGAAAAATGGGAAAGCAGCTGGCATTGATGAGGTGTATGCAGAGATGATTAAGTGTAGTGGGGAGGGCAGAATGAAGTGCATGATGTAGATATGTAACAAGGCATGAATGAGTGAAACTGTGCCAGCATAGTTGAGAAAGGCTGTGATTGTACCCATGTACCAAAATAAAGGTGGGCGAAGTGAGTGCAAGAATTATCGTGGCATAAGTTTATTGAGTGTTGTAGGGAAGGTGTATGGAAAAATTATTATAAGGAAGGTAAGAAGTCCTAGTGAGTGATGAAAACAGGTTGGATTTAGGAGTGGCAGAGGATGTGCAGATCAAATATTTGCAGTGAGACAGATAGTGGAGAACACTTGTGAGAAGGATTATAAGGTGTTTATGGCATTTTTGGATCTGGAAAAAGCATACAACAAAGTAGTCAGAGAAGGATTGTGGAAGGTTTTCTGCATGTACGGTGTAGATGGTAAGCTGCTAGGTATCGTCAAGAGTTTTTATGACGGTAGTGAGGCATGTGTAAGGGTAAATGGGCATCAGAGTGAATGGTTCATGATCAGTATGGGCATGCAACTAGGTTGTGTGATGTTCCCATGATTTTTCAATATATATATTGACTGAATGATGAGAGAAGTAAAAACACACGTAATGGAGAGAGGGATTGCATTGGTAATGAATGGTGATGGATGGAATATCTCAAATTTGCTGTATGCTGATGAAGCTGTGCTACTTGCAAATACCAGACAAGAACTTGATAAAATAGTGCAGAGTTTTGTTGATGTCTGTGAGTGTCACGCTTTGAGAGTAAATGTAGGAAATAGTAAGGTGATGGTAATTGAGAGAGAAGGTGACTCCCACTGTGATGTAACTTTACAGTGAATGATTGATAGAGAGGAGTTCAAATACCTGGGTACAGTGACAGAAAAGAGAGGAAAATGTGCAAAAGAAGTGAAAAGTAGAGTAACACAAGGAAGGAAAGTAGCTGGTGCTATGAAGGCCTTAATAAGAAACGCTTGAGTGTTGCAGCTGCATGAGGCGTATGTGAATGAGTGTTAGTGCCAACTTTAACATATGGATGTGAGACAATGATGTGGCATGAAAATGAAGAGTCAAGAGAGAGAGCAATGGAGATGGGACTGCTGAGGATTGTATGTAGAGTACAAATAGGATACGAAATAATGTGATTCTTGAAAGATGTGGAGTGAGGAAGTCTGTGGACACCAGAATCGAAAAGAGTGTACTGAGATAGTGTGGTCATGTGGAGAAAATGGATAACAATAGAGTAGTGAAAAAGGTATATCTGAGCAAATTTGAAGGAGGGAGGAGGTGAGGTAGGCCAAGAAGAAGGTGAAGGGATATGGTGGATGAGTGTGTGAGGAAGAGTGGTATGGAAGTCGGTGAGGCTAGGGGACTGACGAGATCAAGCTGGGTGGATGAATGTTGTGAGAATTGCATGATCAAGTATTTGGCACCCCTTTTTAATGTGACAGCATTCAGATTAACCCTATCAGTAGATTTGTGTGAAGCTGCAGAATGTGGTGAAAGTTTTTGACGAATCACATATAGCCAGGATTCCAGGGGCTTGAATGATGAGTGAATGGAAGCATGGCCCAATGGATTTGGCAGTCTTGGGCTGTCTGGACTTTGCTACTCCTCACCCTGCCCTTGGGTGGGAAAGGAGGTCTGGATGATGATGATGAACAATATTTAACAGAATGGACTTGCCAGGGTACTGTGAGATAGTGCAAGTTAATGGGTAGTTAAGAGTCAGTTTATTAGGTAGAAAACTGTACCGGTACCACATTTTCAGTTGATGAAGAGTTTACCTTGTTTCAGTGGATCTGCTCGTCTTGCTTTTCACAAAAAATTTCTTGAGCTTGGGACATGATATCATAAATCTTGGAATTTCCTACGTTAAATCTTGTTTAATGTTCGTCATTTTCAAGTCTGTTGCGTTTGTCCAGCTTCCGTATCAAGGTGAGCACAATATGCTTAAGATTAATTTGCACTTTAAGCATCATGAGTGTACAAATCACCATCTCTACACGGGAACACAACAGGGAGAGTGCTTGTTTACTGGCTGATGGCAGTAAGCAGACTGGCGACTTGTGGAGGTATGGAGGGTGACTGAATTAGAGAATGGGAAAGAGAGGGGAGGAGGACTGAGAAGAAGATTAACTAGGAAATGACCATGATCAGAAATGCCTTCACTTCACTTTGCTCAACTTCACCCAGTCTCACTTGACGCTTGACTATCCCATGCAGGGATGGGCTTGGTGGTACACACAGTTGTATTTTTATTTATATATTTGCCAGTCTGTGAATTTTCCAGGTTGTCTGATAATCCTAGTTGTCTGGATACCGGATAACTGGATTGTACTGTATCTGTCTGTTAATCAACATATCACACCACTTTTAAAGAAGGCTTGGTGCATTTCATTTCAAACAGTTTGATATTGACAGAAATTATTTTGACAGCATAATGGCTGAATACTTGCATAACTTTAGCAAATACAGAAATAAGAGATGTACATGTTATAAATAAAATTTCCTTTGGTAATACAGTTAATGCTGTACACATACATGTTGGTTTTTACCCTTTCACCACGTTTGAGCAAATACAAATGGCCAAAAAATAGTTTCCAAATACATGTCTCTCAGCATGTCAACTTGAAGCTAAGCATGTGAGGATAATGAGCTGTAATAAGCCATTTATGTGGATAACTGGATTTTTGTAGTTGGTTTCAGTTGCCTTCGCCCCCAACTAACGTAGTAAGAACAAAAATGTAAAAGTAGACAGACTGGAAAACTGATGATATATCAGCATGGGGAAACATATTGGTACATATCAAAAGATGGCTGTGAAGGAGTTTAACCACTTAACCGCAGGCCGTCACTTTCATGACGCTCGGTGGCGATGGCTCAAGCCGTGGGCCGTCAGTTGGGTGCCTCTGTTTTCTTTTTAAGTAGCCGGGGCTTTCAAAATATAAATACAGTATAAAAACTGTGGGAGAATCCTGAGTACTATTTATATCATTTAGGTTAGTTTCGGCCAATATTTTTTAAAAATCAGTCAGAGCGCGAATTACCACCGGCTGGAAGTGCCAGGACCGCCTCACACAACCCCGCGGTTTAGGGGTTAAAGGAGATTATAAGGGGTGAGGTAGGTGCAGTTGGAGTTCAAATAACCCTAAGTGATCTGGTCCTAGAGCTGGATTCTGTGTCTAGTTAAACTAGGCAGTCTGATATGGGTGTGTAGAATGCGAGAGGTGTTGAGGATTGGGAGTAATGAAAAAAGTCTTATCTGATTGACTGCACAGAAAATTCCACACAAACTGTCCTCTGGGAAGGTTCCTATACATAGCCCTGCTGTGACAAGTTGGCAGCCAATGGGTCCAGCAGAGGGCCTGCATCAGTGTAGGCAAATGCAGTAAGTACTGCGAGGACTTAGTAGGTGGTGGCAACCATCATATACTCACTTTATGTAGTGCTGCCTACTTCATCCATCTCCTTTCTCATTCCGTCACTGTGTAAGCCCTCGTCTCTTCCTAGGTCTCCAGTAATTCCTGTCACTTTTTATTACTCTTATTTCCACTTCATGTGCCTCCACACGTGGTGACAGGCCTAATGGACTGGTTGATGGTCATGTACAAGTTACATAAAATAATAAAGTGTCATTCATAATTATTGGAATATCATATTTTTTTCTGATTTAATATTTATGAAAAAAAAAAAAGTCAAAGTTGGAGATTATCGTACCTTATGTGAAACATACACCCTTGCTGTGATGTCTCGACCCACACCTGGGGCACAGGCCCACAGCTGACCACCACTCACAACAATGTCTGGGAATCATACTCCAGTATAGGTAAGATTTCTGTAATATTCAGCCGTTATTATTGTGCTAGACATGTGTGATAGCTCTCTTAAAGATTAAATATGCTATGTTTGTGCATTAGTGAAAAGTTTAATTGGATGTAGAAAGACTAGTAGTGATGGGGAACTTTGCGACAATCAGGTACCTGTAGGACTTGATAGCACAAAGAGTAGATTTCATAAAGTCATAATGAAATTATTTATGAATTGAATCAGTATAAGTATTGCTAGGTCCTGGTTGCAGGGGCATATAGCCCTGAAATTGGGCAGTAAGACATAGGGAAGATGTCACAAAGACCGACATGTTTCAATGTTTTTCCTCCTAAATGGGCCTGACCATGGACAGCTAGATCTCTGTGGAGTATTTGCTTATTTGATTTCATGGTCTTGTGGACTGGTGAAGTTTAAACATCTTTTTAATAACAGCCAGTCTCGATTTGGAGAATAAGATTTTCACATCCCTATCAATGGCATAAGCCAAAGTTAGGGTTGGCTTTGCTTGACAGGTGACTGTTAGTTAGGCCAAGCTGTGTATGTTAGGCCATTATAATTTTTATCATCATATAGATTCATACTTGCCTAATTATCTGAAATCTGGTCAAAAATTTGTGTTTAATTTGATTATTAATAAAAATTCTGGATTCAGAGCAAAAATTTGGTAAAGTTAGCAGAAGTGCTTCACCTCTAGCTTGACAACTTGCCTTGACAGACTTCTATTTTGTATAAATATTGATTTACAATGTGTATCTATCTAATGTCAGATGCCATACTCCCATATGGGGGTGACAACAAACAAATCGCCTCCATGTCCTCCGATTCCCTGCCATTTCAATGCCCTGCTCCCAGTTCACACCCCCCCTTTCTTATATACCTCTCCACTCCATCTTATCCTTGGCCTCCCCCTCTCACATACACTCTCCTTGTTAGTTTCGAGCTCTCCATCCTCTCCACATCGCCAAACCACCTCAGTGTATTTCTCCTAGCACTATCACATTTATAATGTAATTACATTTATTTGTGCTTTCATTCGTTCGTTTCGTCTCATTTTTGAAGGCTCCAACATGCTTGCATGCATCGGCCTTGGTCACCTAATGGCGGCTCTCCATACTGCTCGATCTTTGGCAGCCTCCCTGTTCAGCCGCTTAACCCTTAAGTCACACTTAATGACCTCGTCCCATGTCTTTCTCGGTCAACCCCTCCCAACCCCTCCCCCAATATTAACACTTCTCACCCTCTGTATCCAGTTATCATCCCCATCCTCTCCACATGTCCAGACCACCTCAGCCTACCTCTCCTCATCACAACACCAATACACTCCAGTCCCATCCTACCTCTCAACTCTTCCATTGTAAACCCAGCCTTGCACGCAGGGACGCACTGCACATCCACCTAATCATTGTCATTTCTGTACACTTAAACCTGCGAATATCCTCTTCCTTTACTGCCCAGGTCTCACTACCATACAGCATCACACTCCTAACAAATGCTGCATACAAAGACCCCTTAGCACGTAAGGAGAGTCCTCTCAGTGTCAGGAGAGGCAACAGCTCTCTGAACTTCTTCCAACCACTTCTCACCCTTGCAACCGAGCTAACTCCAGCCCCACCTCCAGCACATAACATGTCTCCCAAATAAAAAAACTCCTCCACACACTCAAGAGACTCAGCAAGTTCAATCCTTTCACGCCTAACAATCTCCACCCACTCTCCCCGACACGCCGCACACATAAAATCAGCATTATCTCGCAGTCTACCTCTAATACCACTACATCTCTTGTGCACCCATTTATCACAAACACTACACAAGATGGAATTACTTCCCACACCTTTGTGGCAAACTGCACATGGCCAATCTCCCTCTCCTCTGATTGTACCGCCACCAACCCTAGATATCATCACTTTTGTTTTATCTGCATTTACCCTTAAGCCCTTGTGCCCCATACCATCTCTCCACTTCTTAAATCTTTCCTCCGCCTCCTTTTCATTCTCTGCAATCAACACCAAATCATCAGCATACAACATCTACAATGGGAGTCCATCTCTGAAGTCATGTGAGAGGGAGTCCATCTCTGAAGTCATGTGAGAGGGAGTCCATCTCTGAAGTCATGTGAGAGGGCTTCAAGCACCATGATAAACAACAAGGGACTCAAAACTGACCCCTGATGCACACCAACATTCCCGCAAAACTCATCGCTCAAAACTCCATTCACACTCACCTGGGTGCAAGCACCCACGTACATGGCCATAACCACGCCAACCAGCCACTCTTCCAACCCTAGCTTTCTCATTGCCCACTTCACCACCTCTCTTGGGACTCTGTCAAAGGCCTTTTCCAAATCAACAAAAACAAAATACAATTCCCTTTTCTTTCCAATATATTTTTCTTGAAGCTGTCGAACAATGAATATGGCATCAGTGGTCCCCCTGCCTGGCATAAACCCAAACTGCATCTCATCGATATTCACTCTTTCTCTAATCATACCTTCCAGAACTCTCTCCATTACTTTCATTATCTGATCTAAGAGCTTTATACCTCTGTAATTTCCTCATTCCAGGGCATCACCCTTCCCTTTGTACACATTTACAGTTACACTCTTCAGCCAATCATCTGGGACAACACACTCATATATAATCATATTTATCAGGTCAGTGACTAACCTCACCCCAGTATCTCCTGAGGCCTTCAACATTTCGGCAGTCAACCCAGACACACCTGCCACCTTCCCCACCCGCATCCTGCCTATTGCCTCACTCACAGTAGCAGCGTCATTCAAAGACCAAGGGCCAAACACTGGATCTGCTGGCTTCAAACCTTCCCTATCCCAATCAAACTCCTCATTCAACAACTGGCTATAATGCTTTCTCCATGCATCTTTAATATCCTCACTGTTCACCACTACCCTTCCTTCATCATTCTTCACACACTGCTCACATACAATATCCCAATTATCCCTCTTCACCTGATTTGCCACCCTAAAAATCATATTTTTCCTTTCTTCATGATTTAGAGTATCAAGTAAAAGTCTCTGTGACTCAGACTTCGCCCTGTATACCTCTCTTCTAGCCCTGCGCTTAGCAGCCAAGTTCTCCTTCCTGTTACCACCCTTCTTCCATTCCCGGAAAAGCCTTCTTTTCCCTTAACTGCGGCTTCTACGCCCTCATTCCACCACCAAGTTACTTTATGTCTTGGTGGGCCTCTTGTCCATCCGCATATTGCATTGGTAACTCTCAAGAGGTTGTTCTTAGGGCTCTATACTGTTCATTAACACCTCTAACTACGACTCCCTGTTCAGCCACCACTCTCCTCATCTCACTATAAAAGGCATCCCTTACTGATTGGTTTCCCAGCTTCCATATTTTCCTTCTAGGTACAAATGTCCTCCTTCTCATCACTTGTTCCTTAAGCACCATGTCACAAATCAACAGTTTGTGCTGCTGCACACACTTCTCGCTTCCTATAACTTTAACATCCCTCACTAACCTCCTATCGACCCTCCTGACCAGAAAATAATCAATCTGACTGCTATTTCCCCCGGACTCGTACGTAATCAACTGACTCATTCTTTTTCTGAAATGTGTGTTGCACACAATCATGTCCATAGCCTCCCCAAACTCGAGTATTCTTTCCCCTTCTGCATTCCTCACACCATATGCACATCCTCCATGGACTCCTTCATAACCTCGAGCTGCTTCGCCCACATGACCATTTAAATCCCCTCCCAGAACCACTACCTCATCATCACCCATACCACCTACCACACATATTAAATCACCAAAATCTATCATTCTCTGCGTCATCCAATCCTACCTGTGGAGCATATTCCGTTATAATTGAAATCATTTTCCTACCGATCAAAATTTTCACTACTAATATCCTCTCACTTACTCTCATAACATTCATAACATATTCCACCCATTTCTCCACAACCAACACATGCACACCCCCATATCAATATTTATGCAAAATGGAAGTCTGTCAATGTGTGTTGACAATCTGTAGGTGAAATATCCACTAACTTTAGCATGTTTTAGCTCTGAAACCTGATTTTTTTTATTAACAGTCACATTGAGCACAAATTTTTGACCAAATTTCAGGTATTAAGGTGTACATGAACTTAAATGGTGATAAAAATTATATTTTCCATATAAAAGTGGCAATTCGGTAAATGACTGCTGATTCGGTAAATGACCGCTGATTCGGTAGTTCCTCACACCACTTCCTAGCAGTAGGAGTTGCCTATTGTAATGGGGTACTCATGACGTGCCCCTCGCCACCACAGCTTCCTTGTTATCATCTCTCTTGGAACAGTGATGAGTCTGTTTTTGTGTGTGATTCTACTTGAGTTCTTGCACAGTGGCACAAAACACCAGTGGTGATTATTTGCTGACCTGGCCATGATGAAGCAAAGCTTGGCTACTCAGCAGAATCACAATCACACAACTTAGCTGAGAATCACAGTCTTATTTTGTGTCAGGGCTTTGCGGTCTATGACGTCACAGCCACTCAAGGTTCGTTCTGCCATCAACCTCTTCTTGCCCAACTTTGAAGGTTTGTATCTTCGTTTGTCAAATTAACTACAGTATATCATAGGATAATTCAGCACTTTTAAAAAAAAATTGACCATCAATCACTCCATTCTTCCCTGTAACCTAAGAAACCATTTACAATGACAGGTGGTAACACAGGGTGAAGTGAAGGCACCGTGGTGTTCCTGTTAACTGGATGGAGATACTGGTGTGGCATCCACCCAGGAACCAAATGTACATGCTTTTCCTTGCACTTTGGTGTAGTGAGGTGCTGTCAGCCACAAGAGAATTTCGGTTCCCTGCACAGGACATCTCTGCAGGGGCAGTTGTTTGCCTCTGGTTGATGGGTCTGCTCACTCAGACAGATGGGTTGAGCAACAACAATAATAACTGTCAGAACTTTTGTAGGGGTTTTAGAAGGACAGTTAGATGCAGTTTTCTTCCATGTTATCACCAAAACCCAGTTGAACAGCTTATTATTATTGTTATTATTACTATTAGTTTTCAAAGGTAATACTGAATTTCATATTTTTCTTATCAGGGAAGGGAATGAGATAGGAGAATATGCATTGAGTTTTTTTTTTCTTTCTTTCCCCAAGGATATAGAATATGTATTGTGAAAGGGTTATAAAAATAATTTGTTTGGATGCAAGGACACACAGTGTTCTAAAATAGGGGTTTTCAGACTCGGGTAAGAAAAACAGCCGAGGTGGGTTCTAAATGCAGACTCAACTTTAGTTAAATCAAGGGGAAAATTTGGTCTGGCAAGCATTATGGGATTACGGTGTCTGTCCATAGAGAGTTAAGAGACTTTTCAAAAGTACAGACTTGGTTTCCAGAGAATGCCTTATAGTCAAACATACATGCTTTTGAAAAGTTACTGTTGTATCATGTAGGTCAGTTACTGTAACTTTTTTTTTTCCCTCCCCCTCCCCTCCCCCCAACTCAGGTGGCAGAGATATCTCGAGCTGTGTGCAAGGACTTGGGTCCAGATTCCCTAGCATTGTGTGAAGCCTTTGCCATCACGGATCCTATGCTGTCAGCTCCCATTGCACTGGATTGGGTGGACTACAATGTGAGGGACAATCAGGGAGAAATGTAAACATTTGATCTAGTATAAGTTTGGTTATTTGCAACTACAGTACAGTATAGTGAAATCCCAGTTTTTAAGGAATGCCAGTTTACCAAACGTAGTTTTGTGGAATAAAAGCAGTCAGCTGACAGTATATTAATACATCCTTTCCATTTATTTTTTTTCCATCTTAAATTAATGCAGTCTTTTCATTTATTATTTTCTATCTTAAATTTTGTACAGAGCTAAGAATTCTTTTTAAAATGGAATTCTGAGTAGTTTCTTTAAAATTAATTATATTCAATGTTCTCAGTGACTGTTTGTACAGATCTAAGAATTCTTTTTAAAATGGAATTCTGAGTAGTTTCTTTAAAATTAATTATATTGAATGTTCTCACTGACTGTTTTTCCAATGGTATATCAGTGTGTTATACAGCTTTCATTCTTTCTTGTGTTCCTGGTATTATGTATGTACCTGTAAATAAATAAAGCTGGTAAATTTGTAATGGATTGAAGGTCGCACCTTCATTCTTTCCTCTTCCTTCTGCCTGTGGGTGACTCTACACTGAGTGACAAGCCAAATGGTTGCCTGTACGCCAGGAAACCATTTACTCTGCTGGTTGGGATGAGGGTCTAGAAGCTGCAATTAAGGAGAAAAGAAGGCTTTTCCGGGAATGGAAGAATGGTGGTAACAGGGAGGAGTACTTGGCTGCCAAGCGCAGAGCTAGAAGAGAGGTATACAGGGCGAAGTCTGAGTCACAGAGACTTCTACTTGATAATCTAGATCATGGAGAAAGGAAAAATATGATTTTTAAGGTGGCAAATCAGGTGAAGAGGGATAATCAGGACACTGTAGGTGAGCAGTGTGTGAAGAATGATGATGGAAGGGTAGTGGTGAACAGTGAGGATATTAAAGATGCATGGAGAGAACATTATAGCCAGTTGTTGAATGAGGAGTTTGACTGGGATAGAGAAGGTTTGGAGCCAGCTGATCCAGTGTTTGGCCCTTGGCCTTTGATTGACGCTGCTACTGTGAGTGAGGCAATAGGCAGGATGCGGGTGAGGAAGGCGGCAGGTGTGTCTGGGTTGACTGCCGAAATGTTGAAGGCCTCAGGAGATACTGGGGTGAGGTTACTCACTGACCTGATAAATATGATTATATATGAGTATGTTGTCCCAGATGATTGGCTGAAGAGTGTAACTGTAAATGTGTACAAAGGAAAGGGTGATGCCCTGGAAAGGGGAAATTACAGAGGTATAAAGCTCTTAGATCAGATAATGAAAGTAATGGAGAGAGTTCTAGAAGGTATGATTAGAGAAAAAGTGAATATCGATGAGATGCAGTTTGGGTTTATGCCAGGCAGGGGGACCACTGATGCCATATTCATTGTTCGACAGCTTCAGGAAAAATATATTGGCAAGAAAAGGGAATTGTATTTTGTTTTTGTTGATTTGGAAAAGGCCTTAGACAGAGTCCCTAGAGAGGTGGTGAAGTGGGCAATGAGAAAGCTAGGGTTGGAAGAGTGGCTGGTTAGGGTGGTTATCGTCATGTACATGGGTGCTCGCACCCAGGTAAGAGTGAATGGAGCTTTGAGTGATGAGTTTTCCATGAACGTTGGTGTGCATCAGGGGTCAGTTTTGAGTCCCTTGTTGTTTATCATGGTGCTTGAAGCCCTCTCACGTGACTTCAGTGATGGACTTCCATGGGAGATGTTGTATACTGATGATTTGGTGTTGATTGCAGAGAATGAAAAGGAGGCGGAGGAAAGATTTAAGAAGTGGAGAGATGGTATGGGGTACAAGGGCTTAAGGGTAAATGCAGATAAAACAAAAGTGATGATATCTAGGGTTGGTGGTGGTACAATCAGAGGAGAGGGAGAGTGGCCATGTGCAGTTTGCCACAAGGGTGTGGGAAGTAATTCCATCTTGTGTAGTGTTTGTGATAAATGGGTGCACAAGAGATGTAGTGGTATTAGAGGTAGACTGCGAGATGATGCTGATTTCATGTGTGCGGCGTGTCGGGGAGAGCAGGTGGAGATTGTTAGGCCTGAGAGGGTTGAACTTGAGTGTGTGGAGGAGTTTTGTTATTTGGGAGACATGTTATGTGACGGAGGTGGGGCTAGAGTTAGCTTGGTTGCTAGGGTGAGAAGTGGTTGGAAGAATTTCAGGGAGCTGTTGCCTCTCCTGACATCGAGAGGACTCTCCTTACGTGCTAAGGGGTCTTTGTATGCAGTATGTGTTAGGAGTGTGATGCTGTATGGTAGTGAGACCTGGGCAGTAAAGGAAGAGGATATTCGCCGGTTTAAGCATACAGAAATGACAATGATTAGGCAGATGTGCAGTGCGTCCCTGCGTGCAAGGCCTGGGGGGGCTGGGTTTACAGTGGAAGAGTTGAGAGGTAGGATGGGACTGGAGTGTATTGGTGCTGTGATGAGGAGAGGTAGGCTGAGGTGGTTTGGACATGTGGAGAGGATGGGGGATGATAATTGGGTACAGATGGTGAGAGGTGTTAATATTGGGGGAGGGGTAGACCGAGAAAGACATGGGACGTGGTCATTAAGTGTGACTTAAGGGTTAAGGGACTGAACAGGGAGGCTGCCAGGGATCGAGCAGCGTGGAGAGCCGCCATTAGGTGACCAAGGCCAATGCATGCAAGCATGTTGGAGCCTTCAAAAACGAAACGAAATATGTTACATGACAGTATTGTGATACCAACTCTGACATATGGGAGTGAAGCTTGGACCCTTTTGGAAGGACAGAAGTCAAGAGTGAAAGCAGTGGAAATGAGTTATTTGAGAGGAGCATGTGGAGTCACATGGAGAGACAGACTAACAAATGAGTAAGTGAAGGAGCGTTGTGGTGTGGTTGTGGACGTGATAGGAAGCGTTAGGAGAAACACGTTAAGGTGGTTTGGGCATGTGGAGAGTGAAAGACTGACGAGGAGAGTGTATGTGAGTGAGGTGGAGGGGGGCGAGAGGGAGGGGGAGGGCGAGAATGAGATGGAGGGATGGAGTGGAGAGGTATATGAGAGAGAGGGGTGTGAGTTGGGAGCAGGGTAGTGAAATGGCGAGGGACAGAGCGACATGGAGGCGATTTGTTTGTGGCCACCTCGTGCGGGATGGAGGCGTCTGGCAATAGATAGATAGACAGATTTTTTTTTTTACCAGTTAGTGTCTCTTATTGTGTTTTTTTTAATTAGTAAATACAAATCAGTTATCACAAAATCTATTCCAAGATTTGGCTGATATGACAATGCTTTCCTGCTTTTTCTGAAGATTGTGTTGTGTTGCCAGTGCCTAAACAGACAGCCTTCCCCTTCCACTGTCCTCCCACGTCTTCCTGTTCTTGCTCTCTTGTTTAAGGAAGTGAAACTTTCTTGGTCATGTATATATATATATATATTGCTGAGTGCTTTCCGTTTATTACTAAAGACAAAAGTTAGTGTATCTAGACATGTTAATCGTGCATCAGACTGTTTACTCTTATTTTGATTATATGTTTCATATTAGAACAGTTCAGTACTCTGTATTTCCGTGATTTAACCCATCTATGCACAAGAATCTGTCGGGGACACATTAAAATAATTCAGTATCAAAAGAGTCACCACGGACTGTCATTCACCCAGACCTTTTTTTTTTTCGGCAGTGGAAAAATTCACTGTTGCCTGTAGATGTGTATTAACCGATGAATTTATTTACCTTGAGTGGTGTTACTTTTTTTTGTTTATAAATCCCATGGGAAGATATATTTATTGAAAAGTAAGCAGTGCAGGAGGACAGGATAGCTATGAATCACCTCGGCACTGACATTTGTGAAGTCCCGCAGTGACAAGCCTCGGCGGTTGTACATGTATCTATTGATTTAGCCTTGGATATCTATTATACATTGAGGTTAGCATAAGTCATTTTTCCTCATATGGGATTTTATATTAATGGCTCCAGTAGACCCATGCTGTACTGGACTAAATGGGGGAAACCCGATCTGATGAATCCAATAATCCATTGTATTTGGTGGTCCCCTCCCTTGAAGTGGGATTTCTAGCACATATTGGAAAATAAAGTAGTAAAATAGCATAATCCATTTCTAAAAAAGAGAACAATACCCATTTTACACTAACCTGGACCATAATTTCACACCTCTGTCATATCACTTTATGACTAGTCAGTATTTCTATATGGCCAATTTGGATTAAGAAGGGTATGAAACTCATGTATTGTACACTACATGTATAACTGGATGAACACTGCTCACACACTTTCTTGTTGTATGCTGTAGACTGAGTTAACTGTTGTTCATCGTTACTATTGGCAAGGATTGTTTATGGTTGCTCTGGTGTCACATCTGATATATAGAGTCTGAGATGCTGGGGGTTGGGGTCCTGAGGCTGTAATGCTGGATCCCGAGGCTATGTGAAGGCTGGCTGAGAATGTTGACACTACAGACACATTGGAGATCTCTGAGCCTTTTGGCAGCAGCAGAGGGCACAGGCTTGAAAAACTAGGAGATATCAGTCTGGATTAGCTTCAACATGATGAGCTGCATGACATAATGCTGAGCCAGAGGCTGTCCAATTTTACCTATCAGTCAGGATAGTGTCTGCAACATCAAAGGTTGCAGAGACAATCCAGGTGCCTTGTGCTCCTCATCCTATTTGTCTTTCTCCTTTGCTGGTGCCTTGTCTTGTTGTAATTCAACCACAATCTTCTCTTCCATATAGTAATGGTAGCCAGGCACACTAGCATCCTCATCCAGGCACTCTAGCAGCTTCTTCTCAGCAAGGTTCCTCTGCCCTGCAGCAACCAACATTTCTGCCATCCTTAGTAGCTCAAACCCCTCAAAATCATGCAGTGTTGCTGGTTTCTGGGGGACTCTGAGGAGTTTGCAACACCCATTCTTGAGCATGGCAAGAGACTCGTTCTTTCACGTCTCTGCCTGGTTGAAGATGGCGGCCTTGATGGTGTTTTTCTTGAAACTGAGCAGGGTTTTCTTGCCTTTGGTGTATTCATTGTCTTTCTGGTCCATCCCATCTTCAGTCACAATGAGGCATTGTTGCAGACAAAGGTTTTTCTGTAGCACCTATTGGCACTACAAATCCCTGGTCCATGGGCTGGATAAGGGCAGTGATGTTTGCTGGCAGCAGCAAAACTTTGATTCGTCCATCCTTGCTGCAGAGTTTGGTGAAGGAAAGATGGGCTGGTGCATTGTCCAACAGCAGAACTGTGTCCATGTCATCAGGACTGATGTCATACCTTTTCTTTATGCTGTGGTTTAACTAGTCAGTAATGATATACCAAGTAAACCAGGCAGACTTATTACCATGGTACTCCACAGGAAGCTTGGCTATGATGTTCTTGAGTGACGTGGGTCACTTGCACTTAGTACTGTGACTGCCTGTAGGCAATGAGAGCCATCAGCACTGGCACAGGCCAGAATGGAGAGACGCTTCTTCATTGTTTTATTGTCCTGGAGTGTTGCTAATATCTTTGGAAGCCTGGGTATTTTGAGGGACAACACACCAGAAGAGCCCTGTTTCATCAGCATTGTAAATTTAGAACTCATGCAGGCCCTTCTCCTCCATCAGCTTCTGAAGATGCTGGATGAACAGTTCCATTGCATCGACATTGGCGCTGAACATCTCTCCAGTTATAGCCTTGTTAACAGTGCCATAGCACCTACTGAACCTCCACAGCTAGCCATCACTACACTTGAAATTTTCGACTCCAAGGTGAGTGGGCAAGCCATTGTCCTGCGTGTTGGATGTCCAGGTAAGGAACGAACACCTACAGTTTACTCCTGTGTGCAGCACTTATACTCCATTTTGTCGAACAAAGGCATGGATAATAGATAGATAGTATGGTTTATGTGTGTTGTAAGTGAGGTGTGTTGCAGTGTAAGGATGGCACTGCAGCTAAGGACGGGGCAGCATATGAGGTTTTATCTGAAAGGAAATTTCTGTGGGATGCATTTCTGGTGTGGATTCTTATACTGTGGTGATTGGTGGAAGATTCTGCATTGCTATGATAGGCATGTTTCTAAATGGCTAGCCAGTGAACAGTAAAATAGTAGAAGAAACACTGCATTAGAAAATATACATAGTTTTTGACCTCAAAATTGTTACCTCCAGCACTAGTCTTATTTTCTCCTTAATGTTATACCTCTACACAGTACATCACTTCCAGACTCATCAGTTAACACTCATATTGAGACCTTACCTGTAAAACCTTGTTACATTTTTCCCATGCCAAATATTCATGGCTGGCAGTATGAAAAACATTTACAGATTTTCTATGCTTTTAATAATTTAGTGATATTCTAGAGGATACAGGAAGTTTCTTGTGATTTCTGGAGGCCCTGCTGATTGAGGAGAAGGAGGAGGGTGTGGTGAACATCCTCATGCTTTTTACCGAGTGAATCTGTTTATTTGTCTAGAGGCCACTAATACTTAGACATCTTTTGTGTGCACAGTAATGAGCTGGACTGGGTGCATTGCCAGAGGTGGAAGATAAGTGTGAATATCTTTTCATTCTCACAAACCTGTTACCCTTCCCCTAGTAAGGTCACCAGACACATTTTAGCAAGCGCATTCATCCCAGTTTTTGAAGCCCATATTTTTGTTAGCTCACAAGGTTCTCAAGTATCGCTTCATTAACGAGTTATTTTGCATTCGTATACCTATCATCACACTGCTGAGAAATTTAAAGGCTCTCGCATGCTCCATTTCCTGACCATCCGGCCTAACTTTGCGCTCCATGGTTTCATTTCTCTCAAACGTCATAACTATGCTAGTAGCTACATTCACTTCTATACAGTATTTTGTCTCTTGAGTATATAGTAGAGTTTTATAATCTGGGGGACATGTGCTGGAGTGTTTGGAGGATGTTCAGGGAGCTGTTGTCTCTCCTGATATGAGAGGGCTCCCCCTACTTGCGAAGGGAACTTAGTTTGCAGCATGTGTTAGGAGTGTAATGCTGTATGGTAGTGAGACATGGGCAGCAAAGGAACAGGATTTTAGTATTCAAGAAATAACAGTTATTAGATGGATGTGCAGTGCATCCTTGAATGCGAGGCCTTGGGCTCTAGAATTGCGACTGGAGTTGAGAGGAAGAATGGGACTTTAAATATACTGGTGTGATGGAGATGGTTTGGGCATGTTGAGAGGATAGAGGATGACAGTTATGTGCAGAAGTTGCGAAGTGTGAATGTTGAGAGGATAAAGGATGACAGTTATGTGCGGAAGTTGCAAAGTGTGAACGTTCGGGGTAGGGTTGCTAGAGGCAGACCGAAAAAGACCTGGGACGAGGTCATGGAGTGTGACCTCACGGATAAGGGAGGTTGCCAGAGATCTAGCAGCGTGGAGAGCCGCCATTAGGTGATCAAGGCCGATGCACGCATGCAAGCATGTTGGAACCTTTATAAAAGGGCTGTCTGATGCCACACAGAATGTCATAGTGGCGATTCGTTTGTTCCCACCTCCTCCAAGAGTAAGGCGTCTGGCAAAAATAGTACACAGAAAGAGTGAGACACACTGTAGACGGGGAGATAGACAAAATTTTCCTGAGTGTGTTTTATGAATAATAGGCAGCAATGAAACAAGTGCTGTACTATATGTCTCAGGTGTCTTGTTGGTATTACTACCATTTCAGGCCCAAGTCAAGGGGGAATCAGTATCAGACTAAGAAAATATAGAGAACATTAGTTTTCCCTTAATAATCCCACACTTATTTCATTCCAGAGCAGCTTGAAAAGAAAGCTAACATTCACTGGATACCTATACCATTTTTCTCCCTTTTGATGATTCAAAAGAGTAAATTAGTTCTTGAGAATATGTTGGCTATTTGTACTGATCTTTCGAGCACTCATTATTGTTATAGTATTGATTTTATCGTACTGAGGGGTTTGAAGTATGCAGTGTGCGTTTATGTGGCTGTGATACTGTAGTGAATCTTTTAACAGTGCCATCTAGCTGTTGTATGATACGTTTTAAAGTTTCTCTGCTGACTAGTGACCGCCAGACCACGGGAGAGGAAGAATTCATTAGCCCTTGTGGAGACATCACAACCTAAAATTACGGTAAATATTGCTGCCCTTCATGGTTATAGTCGTTTTATCTTAACTTGGCCCAGATTTTTATCCTTTTGCAGCTTACTTCTCGTCGCTTAGTGACAGAATTAAAAAAAAAATGCCATAGTTCTACATCCCTTCTTCATGATTTGTACTATATTCAAGCGTTCTCGTTACAACCCAGTATCCAAGATGGAGAGATGGCAATATTAGGCCAAGTTAGAGTAAAACGGGTTTAGTGTATCCAACTGGTACTAAACGTTATTCTTATATGTTATTTAGCATGTAATAAGAGTTAATGGTGTATTAAGGGCTATTTCTCAGACAATTAAGCCATAGAAATCTGGTAAATATACATAGTTATTATCAGTGCATACTCTTATTACGAGAACTTGTATCTGAGTACCAGTTAGCATCAGGCTGGATCCAATGGGTGTATTAGTGGTTAAAATGTTCAATGTACAGTCGCGTTCATGAGTCCTGATACACATGTAGTTGTCTTGTCCGCTGTTGTGTCCACCGTTGGTAGGATGTTGAACTATTTCACTTGCTAACCGACCAAATTATGTTCAGTGTATCAGGCAGTAAGCACAAAAGTTCCATATTCCAAAAGCAGTGAGCAGTACAATAGACAACAAACCCACCTGTGTATCGGGACTCATGAACGCGACTGTACATGAGTAAATCACAACTGCGCGCGCACACACACACACACCCTCACACACACACACCCTCACACACACACACGCAGCTCAGAGAATTACATAGTCATGCGTTTGAAGCCAAAGTGATGTGTTTATGGGTACAAATTGCATCATAAAACATATTTGGTTGAGTTGTGATGGCTGATGGAGTGAATTAAGGGTGATATACTCCATTTACCTCAGCTTGGCCTAGGTTTTCGTCCTTCGCAGCTTATTTCACGTACGTCAAATGGCAGAACAAGACGATACTACAGTCCTACAGTATTTCATTAGTACTTCTTCGTGACCAGCATCATAGTGTAGTGTTAAACTATTGTTAAAACTCAATATTCAAGATGGAGGGATTACAAATTTAGGCAAAGATATGTTTGAGAAATGACAACTATACTCTTTTTACTCCAGCTTGGTCCAGATTTTCGTTCTTTGGCAGCTTATTTCAAGTAGCTCAGTTACAGGAAAGGACAGTACTCCGGCTCTGCTCATTTTCACAGCACTTATTCGTGACTAGCATCATAATCTAACGTTAATCTATTGCAATGATCCAGCATTCAAAGTGGAGAGAGAGTGTAATGCCATGGGTGAATGGAGAGAGGGGTCGCTTTCTCATCCCCTAACACGTTTTCTTTACCTATTTATTTTACATGTTAGGCCTTGGCACTCTCTTGCCTATAATTTACGCCTTTTAATAACGACGTAAAAAAAAAGTGAACATTTACGTCCCCTTTGCGTAAATGCAATGGAAGATGTTTTAGTAAGCATTTTAAAGCAATAGGACTAGGAACCAAAGAGATTAGGTCCCTTTTTCTCGTTAGTTTAGGAGACTTTAGTGTATGATTTGTATGCTTGTGTGTGTGATTTTTGTTTTTGAGTGCATGTGATTGATTGATTGATTGATTGATTGATTTTATGTATGTGGGGTGAATGGGTCAGGGAAGGCAGGTAGGGGGATTTGGAAGGGGAGAAGAGGTTGGAGGACGGAAGAGGAAGAGGAGGATAGGAAGACGATAGGAGAAGTAGGAAGAGATAGAGGAGGAGGAAGATAGGAAGGAAGAGGAAGGAAGGAGAAGACTGGAGACGAGGAAGGAGAGAGGAAGAGGGGGAATAGGAAGGAACAGGGATGGCCCGACCGGGGGGGGAGGGGGGTTACTCCCCCCAGCGTGTGTTCTGAGTTGGTAAAAAAATTACTGAGTTGGTCAAAAATAGAGAATGGAGACTTTTTTTTAACATAAAAGGAGAGGTCTCCAAGAAGACAAAATATATATATATATATTTTTTTACATACGTTTCTCTTTATATACATAGAGAGAGAGAGAGAGTTGATCAAAAATGTCTTCCCTCCCCCACCCAAATCACATATTCCTCCAGCCATCCCTGCCCCACTCCCAGCATCCTTATACATCCCCTTTCTTCAGCACCCCTTCCCAGCATTCTTATCCGTCTCCCACTATCTCTACCCATCTTCCAGCATCCCCACCCCTCTCCCAGCATCCCCACCCCTCTCGCAGCATCCCTATCCCTCTCGCAGCATCCTTACCCCTCTCCCAGCATCCCCACCCCTCTCCCAGCATCCCTACCCCTCTCCCAGATTCCCTATTCCTCTCTCAGCATCCCTACCCAATATCCCAGCATCCCTACCCCATTCCCAGCACCCCTACCCCTCTCCCAGCATTCATACCCCTGCATCCCTACCCCTCTCTCAGCATCCCTGCCCCTCTCGCAGCACCCCTGCCCCTCTCGCAGCATCCTTACCCCTCTCGCAGCATCCCTACCCCTCTCCCAGATTCCCAACCTCTCTCCCAGATTCCTTACCCCTCTCCCAGATTCCCTACTCCTCTCCCAGATTCCCTACCCCTCTTCCAGATTCTCTACCCCTCTCGCAGCATCCCTACCCTCTCCCAGATTCCCTACCCCTCTCCCAGATTCCCTACCCCTCTCTCAGCATCCCTACCCACGATCCCAGCATCCCTACCCCTATTCCAGCACCCTTTCCCCTCTCCCGGCATCCCTACCCCTCTCCCAGCATCCCTACCCACTATCCCAGCATCAGTTCTCCTATTCCAGCATCCCTACCCCTCTCCTAGCATTTCGACTCCTCTCCCGCCATCCCTACCCACTATCCCAGCATCCTTACTCCTATTCCAGCATCCCTACCCCTCTCCTACAATTTCTACACCTCCTTCCTCTTCCCGCATCCCAACCCCTCTCCCGGCACTCCTACCCATCTCCCAGCACTGCTACCCATCTCCCAGCACTCCTACCCATCTCCCAGCACTCCTACCCCTCTCCCAGCACCCCTACCCATCTCCAAGCATGCCAAACTGTCTTGCAACATCCTAAATCCTCTCCATACACCACAACCTCTTTTCCAGCACCCAAGACCGCCGACAGCCATCACCAGGCTCGCGGCAGGATATTCCTTCCCCCAGAAAACTGTATCGAATATATTATACTCAAGATGTCTAGAACTCGGTCTAGGCTGCTCCCCAACCAGTGTGTCAAGACATATTGATGTACCGTACTACCGTGCCAAAAGAATCCTGGTGCGCCGTAGCATCTTTCCCTCCCTCTGTGTAAAACAATGAAAATAACTGACACAGAGCTCTGTGCTATCAATGTTTTACATAGCCTTGTTTTAATGTATTTAGCTCTAAGAAATCCTGTTGCCTTTTATACATATTTACTTTAAACATCCAATGTGTCATTATAGATTGAACTATGTTTTGTAATACTCTCCTTCCTCTTAACATTATCTTGGAGGGCTCCCACCCCCTTTGGGCCCAGGCCCCGGAGATCCGGGGATTATCCCCAGCTGCCCCCCATCTCCTTGGCCCTGCAAGCATCCCTAATCCTCTCGCAGCATCCCAGCTCCTACTTGTGAACTCAAACCCTTTTCCCTCCACCCGTACCTCTCTCCCACTGTCCCTATCTCAGACTGGGAGATCGGTACGGATGCTGAGTGACGGGTCGGGATGGTGGGATACTGTATAAGGATGCTTGAAGAGGGGTTGGGGTGGTGGGAGATCGGTAGGGATGTTGGGTGACGGGTGGGGATGCTGGGAGAGGGGTTAGGGTGCTGGGAGAGGGGTAGGGGTGCTGGGAGAGGGGTAGGGGTGCTGGGAGATCGGTAGGGGTACTGGGAATGGGGTTAAGGTCCTGGGAGAGGGGTAGAGGTGCTGGGAGAGGGGTAGGGGTGCTGAGAGATGGGTAGGGGTGCTGGGAGAGAGGTAGGGGTGCTGGGAGAAGGTTAGGGGTGCTGGGAGAGGGGTTGAGGTTCTTGGAGAGGAATAAGGATGCTGGGAGAGGGGTTGGGGTGGTGGGAAAGGGGTTGGGGTGCTGGGAGAGGGGTAGGGGTGCTGGGAGAGGGGTTGGGGTACTTGGAGAGGGGTTGGGGATGCTGGGAGTCGGGTAGTCATGCCTTGAGAGGGGTTGGGATGCTGGGAGAGGGATGGGAATCCTGGGAGTCGGGTAGTGATGACTTGAGAGGGGTAGGGATGCTCGGTGAGGGTTTGGTTGCCGGGAGAAGGGT
>JAGKTI010005757.1:0-15415 GCA_018397915.1 Birgus latro
CATGGGACGAGGTCATTAAATGTGACTTAAGGGTTAAGGGACTGAATTGGGAGGCTGCCAGAGATCGAGCAGCGTGGAGAGCCGCCATTAGGTGACCAAGGCCGACACAGGCAAGCATGTTGGAGCCTTCAAAAACGAAAACGAAAACGAAAAACGTGTTGTCCCAGATGATTTGCTGAAGAGTGTAATTGTAAATGTGTACAAAGGGAAGGGTGATGCCCTGGAATGAGGAAATTACAGAGGCATAAAGCTCTTAGATCAAATAATGAAAGTAATGGAGAGAGTTCTAGAAGGTATGATTAGAGATATCGATGAGATGCAGTTGGGTTTATGCCAGGCAGGGGGACCACTGATGCCATATTCATTGTTCGACAGCTTCAGGAAAAATATATTGGAAAGAAAATGGAATTGTGTTTTGTGTTTGCTGATTTGGAAAAGGCCTTTGGCAGAGTCCCTAGAGAGGTGGTGAAGTGGGCAATGAGAAAGCTAGGGTTGGAAGAGTGGCTGGTCAGGGTGGTTATGGCCATGTACATGGGTGCTCACACCCAGGTAAGAGTGAATGGAGTTTTGAGTGATGAGTTTTCCGTGAATGTTGGTGTGCATCAGGGGTCAGTTTTGAGTCCCTTGTTGTTTATCATGGTTCTTGAAGCCCTCTCACGTGACTTCAGAGATGGACTCCCGTGGGAGATGTTGTATGCTGATGATTTGGTGTTGATTGCAGAGAATGAAAAGGAGGCGGAGGAAAGATTTAAGAAGTGGAGAGATGGTATGGGGTACAAGGGCTTAAGGGTAAATGCAGATAAAACAAAAGTGATGATATCTAGGGTTGGTGGTGGTACAGTCAGAGGAGAGGGAGAGTGGCCATGTGCAGTTTGCCACAAGGGTGTGGGTAGTAATTCCATCTTGTGTAGTGTTTGTGATACTTGGGTGCACAAGTGATGTAGTGGTATTAGAGGCAGACTGCGAGATAATGCTGATTTCATGTGTGTGGCGTGTTGGGGAGAGCAGCTGGAGATTGTTAGGCGTGAGAGGGTCAAGTCTCTTGAGTGTGTGGAGGAGTTTTGTTATCTGGGAGACATGTTATGTGCCGGAGGTGGGGCTGGAGTTAGCTCGGTTGCTAGGGTGAGAAGTGGTTGGAAGAAGTTCAGGGAGCTGTTGCCTCTCCTGACATTGAGAGGACTCTCCTTACGTGGTAAGGGGTCTTTGTATGCAGCATGTGTTAAGAGTGTGATGCTGTATGGTAGTGAGACCTGGGCAGTAAAGGAAGAGGATATTTGCAGATTTAAACGTACAGAAATGACAATGATTAGGTGGATGTGCAGTGCGTCCCTGCGTGCAAGGCCTGGGGGGGCTGGGTTTACGATAGAAGAGTTGAGAGGTAGGATGGGACTGGAGTGTATTGGTGTTGTGATGAGGAGAGGTAGGCTGAGGTGGTTTGGACATGTGGAGAGGATGGGGGATGATAATTGGGTACAGAGGGTGAGANGTTATTTGGGAGACATGTTATGTGCCAGAGGTGGGGCTGGAGTTAGCTCGGTTGCTAGGGTGAGAAGTGGTTGGAAGAAGTTCAGGGAGCTGTTGCCTCTCCTGACATTGAGAGGACTCTCCTTACGTGGTAAGGGGTCTTTGTATGCAGCATGTGTTAAGAGTGTGATGCTGTATGGTAGTGAGACCTGGGCAGTAAAGGAAGAGGATATTTGCAGATTTAAACGTACAGAAATGACAATGATTAGGTGGATGTGCAGTGCGTCCCTGCGTGCAAGGCCTGGGGGGGCTGGGTTTACGATGGAAGAGCTGAGAGGTAGGATGGGACTGGAGTGTATTGGTGTTGTGATGAGGAGAGGTAGGCTGAGGTGGTTTGGACATGTGGAGAGGCTGGGGGATGATAATTGGGTACAGAGGGTGAGAAGTGTTAATATTGGGGGAGGGGTTGGGAGGACCGAGAAAGACATGGGACGAGGTCATTAAGTGTGACTTAAGGGTTAAGGGACTGAACAGGGAGGCTGCCAGGGATCGAGCAGCATGGAGAGCCGCCATTAGGTGACCAAGGCTGACACATGCAAGCATGTTGGAGCCTTCAAAAATGAAAATGAAAACGAAAACAAATTTAGTAGACATATCAACTGACAGGGCTCCTGCAGTGATTGGTAAGCAGAATGGTTTGGTACAACTATTAATCAAGCACCTTGGAGAGCAAAAAAATGAAATGAAACAGTTTCACTGGATAACAAATTTAGTAGGCATATTAACTGACAGGGCTCCTGCAATGATTGGTAAGGAGAATGGTTTGGTACAACTATTAATCAAGCACCTTGGAGAGCAAAAAAATGATTGAAACAGTTTCACTGGATAATACATCAACAGAATTTGTGTGGAAAAGAACTGAACTTCGAACATGTAATGAAAGTTGTAGTTTCCACAGTGAACTTTATTAAGTCACGATCAGCTTTGCATCATCGGCAGTTCAAGCAATTTCTTGATGAGATTGAAGCAGAGTATGATGATTTAGTATTTTTCACTGAAGTTAGATGGTTAAGCAGGGGAAATACACTGCAGAGATTCATCAGTCTTCTGGATGAAATAGTGATATTTCTTAATGAAAAGAATAAAGTAGTCCCAGAACTTGACGATGTGGATTGGCTTTGCGATCTGGCATTTCTTGTTGATCTCACAAGTCACTTAAATAACTTAAATCTTAGACTTCAGGGGAATAACCAACTTATTTCTCAGCTAGCAAACCATGTGGCAGCCTTTGAACAAAAACTAAAGTTGTTTCAGTCACAGCTAATCAAAGGTGAATTAGTACACTTCCCATACTACCAACTAATGTGTGAGAAACACAATGTGTGTAAGAAAAATGAACACTATGCAACAACAGTAAGAAAACTCAGGGAGGCATTTGACAGCAGATCTGGAAACCTCAAGAAAGAAAGGAATAACTTGATGTTGTTCAGCAACCCTTTTTCTGTATCACCTGAAGATGTGGAAGTAGAAGCCCAGTTAGAACTGATTGACCTCCAGAACAGCAACATTCTTCATACAGAATTTAAGGAAGGGGACTTACTCAGTTTCTATAATTGTTTGCCCAAAGATCAGTATCCTTATTTGAGAAACAAAGCTTCTATTTATGCAAGCTTATTTGGCTCTACCTATATATGTGAACAAACATTTAATCTGCGGTCGAAACAAGTCAAACATTTGAAGCAGGCTGAGTGATGAAAGTCTGCACTCTTTGCAACTGGCAACAACAAAGTTTCAACCCAACATAAAGAAGCTTGTCTATGAATCACAGTGTCAAAAATCACATTAAGAAGACTGTGTCATTCATGCCAGGTAAGGACTAATAGTTTTGTAACGTAATGGATTAAGTACTATATTTTTACCATTAAGCACCTAAAATTTCTACATCTTTGTTTAGAATGAATCTTGCAGCCCTCAGTGAGTTTTAAGTTTGATCATGTGGCCCGAGGAGCCCAAAAGGTTGTGCATCCCTGGTTTACATTGACGGCCATGTTTAAGGTCGGTTGCAGTACTAAACTGAACAGCTGTTCCCAAGATTCCTACAAAACATTCATGTATACTTACTGACAATAGTTCTTTACATTTTTGGTAGACTGTAACTTGCAATACTTCAAATTTTGAACAAGACTGAAGGAGACAGGACAGTTCCTGAAAACTACTTAAGGTTTGTTGAGAGGTGGTTTGAGACACGTCTTCTCGTTCTGGCTGCTCGTGTGTGTGTGTGTGCGCACACCTGCAGGCAGGCAGGAAGATAAAGTAAATCCTGTTGCATCTGTGCCACTCCCATTAACCCCTCACCCTCCTGCATTCATTCTGTGGTTCACTGAATGATTGTTATCAGACCAATTATGTAAAAGAGTAACTCTTCAATTTGCACGAGAGTAACTCTTCAATTTGCACGGCTAATGTATAATTGAATTTCACCATGCACATCAGATTGCACGTGTGGTACCACCTACTGTGATGATTCCAAACATTGAAAATAGTAAACATACAGTCTCAAGGAACATCACTGAAGGAGGCAGGAAAACCCTTGGTTTCAGCCACATCTGGACCCCAGACATCACCACAAGCTTGCACATGGCATAACTCCTTACAGACACAGAACTTATTGAACCAGCCCTTGCCTGCTGTGAGGTCTAGGCTGCAGCCACATCTGCACCCCAGACCTCACCACAGATCTGCTCATGGCAGAGTTCCTTTCAGGCACAGAACTTAGTGTACCAGCCCTTGCCTGCTGTGAAGGTTGGAGGATTCATCACTTTTTCCATAGATCTCAAGAACCATTCCACTAATAACATTACTGTCCACAGGCACATCAAGCTCACATTGGGTGCATATGTATTTGTTCACCACTTTTTTAAATTTTCAGCAGCACTTGATTCCTCACATACAAATGCTTTCCAGCATCCTGGTCACCTGCTAGTTGCACAGCTTATTCCATTGTATCTTTATTTCCTCGTATGGTGCAAACAGTAGACTCATTAATGTCGTACTCTCTTAGCAGTATCAGTCATGTGCTGTTTGTCGTCGTGCCTGTTCAGCATCTCTTTTTCGTTCTAGTGACATGGGAACCTGTTGAGGCATATCACTACATCCATTGTTAGCTGGTGTAGAAAGGCTGGAAGCCATTGTGCATAAGCACCGTCAGGGTAACACTGGGTGAGGATTGCACGGGATATTTTTTAAGCATGCCAGGGGTCAGGGCCAGGTGACTGAGACAGGGAGGGGGAGGGAAAGGGCAGGGGACACATGCATGTCAGTCATGTTTGGCGGTTGTGTTGACATACGTCACCATACAGGACATTCAACTGTCGGGGCTTGACAGCCGATGTGTTGGGGCTGAACTGGAATTTTGGTGCACACTTTTTTATTTTATTTATTTTTTATTTATTTATTTATTTATTTTTTTCCCATGCTTATTGATTATAGATAGGGAGTATGTATATCAGCTCAAATGATGTGTAGCACATAAGGAACACGGGCACATGGTAAGGTTACTGTATGTACTAGATATTTGTTATGATGAGAGAGAGAGAGATATATACATCAACAATAGATTCTCAAATTTAGACACCATTTGGTACTGTAAAAGCCTTGTGAAATTCAAGTCATCCAAATTTAAATGGACTTCTTTTGGAGAAGAATAAGTTTGTGTTAAGGGCGATAGGTGACAGCACAAGTAAAATATTGGCTTATTTCTGTGAAGCGTTTCATCTTACTCCTTCCTTTGAACCTAAAAAAATCACAATAAATTTATAGCATACTGTTTCCACTTCCTCCCTTTCAGTATAGGGGTAATACTAAACGAATAATTTCCTGCCATTGGATTCTTAATAACAACTTAATTAAGAAGTCATGTTGTAGGAATGTTAAAAAATATGCATTAATAAGGCTGAAATGAGTCCATTGGCTGGAGCATACAGGCACCTCCCAGCGCTGCTTTCGTCAGTGTCTGATCACCAGTTCATATGGTCATATTGTTGCCACCTGTAATTTGTAGTTGTCATGCATATCTTCTTTTATTTTGGCTCATGACACCAAGCGTAGTTAATATTAGTGAAACATGGAGTAGGTAATAGTTAATATTAGTGAAGCATGGAGTAGGTAATGCAGTTATTTTTTTATTCATACCCTCTTGAAAGCAGTCATTATCCACTAGGTTAGGGTCATTTGTCGTGGTTCGGGTCCGATGACACATAAATACATTTTGCTTGGCACTTGCACAGTTGTTCACTCGATGTATTTATTACACTAATTTTTAATGTTTTGTTGCCTGTAAATAATGAAGTTTGCGATATACTACACTGCAACTTGTGTTGTTTTGGCATGGCAAGATCAGGACTGAGGCATCTTAATTTGTGACTGAAAAGACACAAAGAGTGCACACTGCTGATACCTGCACAGTCTTTCACGCAGCGTCTTCATTTCATTCTTTTTAATGTTGCCATGTATAATGTGTAAATTGCTGTTCACACATTTTGGCAGGGCTGGAGCATCACCATGTGAAACTGCTTCCGTGATCATGTGAACAACTGAAGCAGTACATGCCATATATGCAGCTCATGATATATTTAATTTTTCGCTTAATTAATGGATGAATTGAATGGTGAAATTTCAGTGTAAATATGAATACCATAAGAGTGTAACTTGAATCATTTCATAATTTTACAGTGTAAATCTGAATCATCACGGAAAAGAACCATCATACCTGGAGGATTTACTGTGTATAGCCAGTTCAGCACAAGTAATGGCCATGATCTTTTCATCAAAAGATCCTTTATGAAGACCTGTGTTTCGTTTTGAGTGGTAGATGTAATTTTTAGGTTCTATATAGCCAGACTGTTTGTGGACAGAAACCAAGTGGCCGTAGGTGCATTTTAAATCCCTAACTCCGGCCTCGCCCTTTGAAAACCACGAGTTTGTAGTAAAAAATTACAGATTGATAGATTTATGATGTGCTGTCGAAAATCAAGTTGTCCAAATTTAACCCATCGTGTCCCGCATATTTTCCTGCCAACTTTTCTCCCAGCTGGGCATTCCTGAGAAAATCGTCTGTTTTTAAACCTTCATATCTCAGCCAATCCTTAACCAAAATTAAAAAACTAATTGTCATAATACTCGTCAATCCTTCGACTTCAAGCTGATGGCCCCAAATTGCCTGAAGGGCGTGTAGTTGGAGAGAGTGAGTGGGAAAATGGGGCAATTTTTGTTGTTTTTTTTGCCCGTGTCCATGTGCGTGACAGATGTCTGTGAAGGGTGTGTAGTCGGAAAGAGTGAGTGGGAAAAGGGAGCAATTTTTGTTGTTTTTTTTGCCTGTGTCTGTATGCGTGACAGATGTACGGTGACACAACTAAGGTTTATACTAGCGCTCCACAAAATAACACTTCCAGAAGACCGCAATCCACCTAAAACACCATGTCCATGTATGTTTTTCAAAAATGTGGTGGGAGTGCTTTTGTGAGTCTGGTAACCATAGCTTCGACCTTGAGGCAGGCTGCCTCTGGTACAGGCACGTGCGCTTGCACGCCTCACCACCACCTTACATATACACTTGGGAAGAGGAGCTTAGAGGACAAGATTTAAATGTTACATATAGAAAATTCTGTGAACTTTATGAAATAGGAGTCCAAAATTACATCCCACAGCACAAAGAAGCAGAAAAGAAAATAAAGAAATGGTTTAATGCATAATGTAAAAAATCAGAAGAAATAAGAGATGTTGTGGAATAGATACAGAAGACACAATAGTGGGAGGGCATATGACAACTATAAGTAGGCACGAAACAATTATACAAGAAGAAGGAGAGAAGCCAAAAGATAGTTTGAGGAAGACATAAGTAAAAGTGGTGAACAACCAAGGCTATTTTACAGCTACATCCGAAGCAAAACCAAAGTTAAAGATAAAATACAGTACATTAAGGATGAGGGGATCATCTATCCACAAGAGAAAGATATTTGTGAAACACTAAATAAAAATTTCCAGTCAGTTTTTACAGAGAAATTACGGCGCTCCAATCGGATTGAGCCGGTGAAGGTTTATATCCAAGGGGTGGTTGAGGTTTATTGCTCACGTAATGCCACTCAGGGATGAGTGAGGCTGGTCACTCTCATCTTAAATGTCAGGACCAACTTGCCCAGCCCTGGGCTCCTTCGCTTCTCTGTGGGGCGACGTAGGATTGGATGATGGATGGATGAAATAATTTTGAGAGAGATATTAAGAAACAAGCATGCCCACACATATTATGAGATATACAAATATCAGAAAAAGAAATACAGGAGGAGTTAAGTAAATTAGACAGAGGAAAAGCAAATGGTCCTGCCAGATTTCAATTTGGGTGCTACATGAATGTGCAAAAGTTTTTTTTTTATGCAAGGAAGAAGGAACTAAAGGCCTGCAAACTGTTCCTTCCAGGAAAAAAACAAAAACAATACAAAAGAGAGCCAACTTCAAGATCCGATCATTTCGAGATGCCAGGACACACAGTTTTTGAAAGGCTGGAGATCATAAGAAGCAGGAAATACAGACAGAGAGAGACAGTTCCAGAGTTGACCCGTTGCATAAATGAAGGACTGAGATTAACGGTTAACTCATGCATGAGAGAGTTGGACAGAAAAGGGATGAGAGTTCGTTGCTAGACGGGTGCTACATGCCCATCCTAGAGGTGGAGGGATGCAAGCAGAGAGTTCAGAGGAGCAGTGACCATTGAAGTAGCAATAGAAGAGAGATAAAGATGCAACAGTGTGGTGAAGAGACAGAAGTTGAAGGGAGCCAGTAAGAGGAGGAGAGTTAATGAGATGAAAAGCATTTGACTCCACCATATTGAGAAGAGCTGTGTGTGTGGGGAGCCTCCCCACACATAAGAGTTATACACTACACAAGCAAATAAAACCCGTGTATAAAGTCAACAACTGTGCAGGGGTAAAGAAGGTACGGAGTCGGCTTAGCACACCTAATCTCTTGGAAGCAGATTTTACAAGAGACGTAATATGATCTTTCCAAGATAAGTCCCGAGTGAATGACATCCCAAGCATGTTCAAGAATGATGCAGGTTTGAGCTGAATATTGTTAAACATTAGTGGGTACTCCTGTGGAAGATTTTGTTGGGTTGATAGGTGTAAGAACTGAGTCTTTGATGTATTAAAAATAAGATTTTTTTACCCCAGTCCGAGATACGAGCCAAGTCAGATATTAGGTGTGCCATAGCCTCATCTCTTGTTTGTTGAAGTAACTTCTGAGATGGACATTGCGGGAACCGAATGGAAAGGTGAATGGTGGAATCATCAGCGTACGAGTGGATAGGGTTAGATGTGCAGCTTAGAAGATCATTGATGAATAAAAGGAAGAGAGTTGGTGATAGGACAGAGCCCTGAGGAACACCACTGTTGATAGATCTATGAGAAGAACGATGGCCATCTACAACAGCAGTTATAGAACGACCAGAAAGGAAGCTATAGATGTAGGCACAGATGAAGGATAGAAACCATACGAAGGATAGAAACCAGTTTGGAAATTAAATACAGTAAGACCTCACTATAACAGACTAATTGGGGCCCAAGCCAGTCCGAAAAATACGAATTCTGATAAAAGCGACATCCGGACCTACCCCTGCTAATCCGGACTTTTTCCGATATGTCAGACATTAGTCCGGATTGCATCAGTGGTTTTCACCACCATTGCAGTATTGTACTGTGTTATACCTTCACTACATTAATCAAATGGTATAATAATACTGTACTGTGCACTGAAAAACATGTCTTTTACTTGTCTTATTGTGGTGAACATAGCTGAAGTGGTCTGGCAGTCTGGACTGCTTCTGGTTTTATTGGACTTTTTCTGATATATAGGAGTTTAGTCCGGTAGCTCCTCGAGTCCAGTAAAAGCGAATTCCGGTCTATTAAAGTCCGTTATATTGAAGTTTTACTGTATTTATGCCAGACTCGATCGAAAGCCTTTGAGATGTCAAGTGCAATGGCAAAGCTTTCGCCAGAGTCCCGAAAGGAGGATGACCAGGAGTCTGAGAGGTAGGTGAGAAGATCGCCAGTGGAGCGTCCCTGATGGAACCCATAATGATGATCAGAAAGTAGGTTGTAACAGGAAAGATGCTTTAAAATTTTTCTGTTAAGAATAGACTTGAAAACTTTTGAGACACAGGATGTTAAAGCAGGTGGACAATAGTTAGAGGGTTGGGAATGGTCACCCTTCTTTGGGACTGGCTGATTGAGAGCAAACTTCCAGCAAGAAGGAAAGGTATAAGTTGAAAGACAAGGGCGAAAGAGTTTACCTAGGCAGGGTGTAAGCACAGAAGCACAGTTCTTGAGGACAACAGGAGGGACTCCATCAGGCCCATATGCCTTGTTAGTATTGAGGCCAGTAATGGCAGAAAATACATCATCTGAAGAAATTTTAATGTCAGCCACGAGGAAGTCAGAGGGGGAAGTGATGGAGGAACAGCATTGGAATTGTCTATGGTGGAATTGGAGGAGAAAGTCTGAGTGAAGAGATCTGCTTTATCAGTAGAAGAAATGGCTACAGAGCCATCAGAATAGAAAAGAGGAGGGAAGGATGATGAGGTAAAGTTGTTAGAAAGGTTTTTGGCAAGGTGCCAGATGGAGCGGGAAGAATTCAAGTTGGAGAGCTGAGAGCATTTAGTACGGATGAAATTATTTTTAGCAGAGCAAAGAACAGACTTAGCACGATTCCAGGCAGAAATCAGCACAAGCGTGATTAAACCAAGGCTTTCTTGCATTAGTCAAAGGATATGAGAAAGGAATGTATGCTTCTGTGCCCAAAAGAATGACCTCCGTAATGCGCAAGGCACACTCAAATGGCTTCCAGCCATGGAAGCAATACTTTATCCAGGGAAAATCTAAGAAGTACTGCCTGAGGGCCTCCCAATCCGCAGCTCCAAAGTGCCACCACCCAGTGCACCGCCACCAGGCTTCATAACCCGCCACCTCCAACAGGTTGTCCTGTGTGGTCTAGTGGCAAACACTAGCACCTAACAGAGGTAAAAAAACTCATCCTCATCAAATTCAACCTGCTAGAGCTAGGCGATGATCGGTGTTGTGTGGTGCGGTGATGGTGGCCTACCCACCTCAGGAGACTTCGAAGACAGCTGCCAACTTACGTCTAACAGACTCAACGGCTGTCAACGAGCTTGGTTGCAGGTCCGAAGGCGAAGGCAGGAAACTAGCTGCTGGTGGTGGTGGTGATGATAATGGGCTGGCACTCGTGGAGGTCACAGGCTTGAAGAACGAGTCAATCCTGGTCTGACGGTAGAACCGACGATTCTGCCAGAGCTTAACAGCGTCCCGGACTTCCCGCAGCTCCAACGCCAGGCAGAGCAGCACCAGGTTCCTATCACAGTGTGAGTGCTTGGCATACTCCAGCACCCCCTCCAGGTAACCACAGAGGACACTGAGAGAAGGGACTGAAGGAGGTGCGTGGGCTGTGAGTCAGGGTCCTCATCAGTCCCGTTGTCCTCTTCCATGCCTGCAGAGGCAGCAGTGGCGATCTCCTCATCAGACATGATCTGGTAACCAGGATCGCCGCTGTCGTCGTCCATCCAATTCCGCACGTCGTCGATGTCCACCTGCTCTCCTGCCTGTCTAAGGCGACTGAGGAAATCATCCATGTCACACCTCTCGAAATCATGCTTAGCTTCAATTCCCTGCAGGAGACAAGACCAACCGCTTTTGAGGGTGTTGACGGAGACTTCCTTCCACATGTTCGCTCAGTTGAACACGGCAGACTTCAGGTTGTAACGCCAAAGATTCTGCGAGTCTGCTCCCCACATGTGTCCTCCACCACATCCTTGTTTTCCAACACCACCATCACCTCGTTCAGGAACCTCTGACATTTCAGTCTCTTAGCAGCCACGATAACACCCTGGTCCATTCGTTGAATAAGAGCAGTCGTATTAGGTGGCAGAAACATGCAGTTAATCTTCCCATCAAAAGCAACCAAATTCTTCTCAGACGGTTGCGCAGGAGCATTGTCCAGGAGCAGGAGTGCCTTCACCTGGTTGCGAGTGATTCCAAGGATCTCCGTTTGGTAACGGATAACCACCTTGACACAATGTCAGTGGAACCATCCCTGATGGTCTTAGCAGTAAACTAGGCCTTCACAGAAACGCAACAGGCAGGCTATTCATCAACCCACGGAGACAACATGGTTGTTTTGCATGCCCAGCAACAACGGGTTTGAGGCGGTGCAGCTTGTTAGCACTGGCGCAGCACAAAACAGAGACAGGTTGTTTGGACAACTTCCGACCAGGCACAGACTTCTCCTTTTCCTCAGCCAGGGTGTGGGTGGGCAAAGAGCGGTAGAACAGACCAGTTTTGTCAGCGTTATAGACTTGACCATGGGCAAGGCCCTCGTCCTTGATCAGGCACTGCACTTTCTGGCAAAACTGGTCTACTTCTTCCGCTGCCGCGTCCAAGGCTTCACTGTCTGCCTTACACTCAGTAAGTCCATGGAGTAGCTTGAACCGAAAGAGCCATCGCTTGGACACCTTGAAGTCATGCACGTTGTGCAGGTGTGCAAACTTTTCAGCAGCAGCCTTCACCTTGGTCCCACGCACTAGCACATCGATACCACGTTGCCGACGAAACCACATCAAAGTCAACTGGTCAATAATGGCGTGCTGGGTCTGGGCCCTTACCTTCCTGTCGCCGCGAAGTGTGCTTTTGCCAAAGTCTTGTCCATACTGCATAAGTTTTTTGTGTGACTTCTTGATATCGAACAGTGTTGAATGGGCTAGATCACATACGTGAAGAATACATCCTGTGGTTCAGCCTGCGTCAACCTTGCCTGATTTCTCACGCTTCTTCTCCAGTCTCAGAAACCTTCCTCTTCCGCTTCTCAGGTGGTGGTGGGGCCATCACCACACACACAAGAATACAGCATAGGAGGGCCACAACCTGAAGAAGGTAGGGAATCACCACAAAAGCAACTGCAGTCACAGCCATCGTTGCAAGCAGAACCACTCACAAAGGGCGGAATGGCGAAAACTGAGGTGCGGGTTTCTGTTTGCCGGCAAGCAGTACAGTACAACGCCGCCATTTCGCACCCAACGGTTGCTTTTGAGCACAGAGGAAGCCACACGCAGCAAACTGACATCTGTCTATAAGGTTCACTTCCGTTTGCCCAGGCAAGGGTTAGTATGTGACAGCAACAGAGGAGACAGTAGATCACCACCTCAGGCAGTGTATGACTAATGCGGCCTGCCAGGCTGCCCATTTGGTAGGGGAGAGTACATGCGCGTTTGATGAGGGGTGTCTGCACTAATCCTGGAGGCCAAGGGACTCCCGTCATTCATTGTAGGGCCAGACGGGTGGTTTTATTGTATATTTACTCGTAGGTTGTGGTCTGTGTTACACACATGGTGGCCACTGGTACCACTCAGCTGGGAACAACGCTCGCCTCCTCCGTTAAAAAATAACCATAGAATTTTCTCAAAGATATGCTCAATGTCTTTCGCAGGCAAAATTACATAGGATATCTTTACCTAACCTTACCAAACCTAACCTTTCCTAATAGGGCTGTTTGGCTAAGGTGGCTGACTGTGGTATTGAAACGAATACCCATATGAAGTGGAAGTGTATTGTACAATACAGTACAGTATTGTACTGTACATACTGTACACACATACAGTACTGTACTGTGTACAGTACATACAGTACAGTATTGTACTGTACACACATACAATACTGTACTGTGTGCAGTACAATACTGTACTATCATATACATTGGTACAGGAATTACTGATACTCTTATTGTAATCTGAATGTGTGATGGAATCTCTTTGTGTGTTTGTGTGTCTCCCCATGGCCGTGAGATTTTTGACTTTCGATAGAGAGGCAGACAGGCGTTGTCACCAAACACGTACTCGTGGGTTGTGGTCTGTGTTACATACTCAGTGGCCACCTGCACCTCCCAACCAGGAACCACACTCACCTTGTCCTATAAAAAAAAAACATAGGGTTTTCACAAAAATATGCTCAATGTGTTTCCCAGGCAAAGTTACATAGGTTAACCCGCCCCGTGCCGGCGATGAACATGTATGTTGGCCCCCATATGCATGGACAGTGCTAGCAAAGTACATGTACGTCGCCGATTTGATACAGTATATTTGCCAAAATTTGAAAAAATCAAATTAGGCGCCAAAAAATCTGGTGGGATACTCCCGCACCTCTCTAGGCTTCTGCTGCCAGGTATGAGTCATATATACCCAAGAAGAGTGTCTTTGGCTCAAATAGCATAGTTACCGATGAAGAGCTTCTGCCTCCTCTCACTCTGTGGTGGCAGCAGGCAGTGAAGTCTATGGGTGTTACTCTGAAGTTTTCAGCCTCCTGCTCAGGGAGAATCGACCTAAATGGCCTCTGTGAGTACAGTAATCTCTCTACTTTCCGGACGACCACTATCTGGTTACACCACTGTTCGGGCTTCGTAGGCTGATGTTCGAAACCCAAAAATGCCAAAAAATTACAAAAAAATGGAAAAAAATCCAATTTTTTAAAACCTGTAAGTTTGAATTTGCGCGCGGCGCTGAACAGCCTTGTTTACATTGACATTCCCACTCTCCCCCTCCCGCCACTCCAGCAGTTGCCTCTGAACTGCCGTGAGTTTTTGTTTAAATAATCATAATTCACAGTGCTAAGGATTAAGTGCAGCTCGGCACTGGATTACTGTACATGCTTCAAGAGCATTTTCACCACTGTCAGAGCTTTAGAGGTCGGGTAAACAGCCACCACGGACATGTAAGTACACTGTCAGCTGCCAAATATTTTCCATAATCACTTCTAAATCCTCATTCTCTGATTACATTTTATTTACTACATGCTTTGTGTCCCATATTTGAATGCACAGGCTGTGAAATAGGTGATTTTCTCAGTGATTACCATGTCTCTTACATAAGTTCACTATCTAGTCAACTGGTGAATATTTTTGCCCTAGTCACCTCTTAATCATAATTTTTCTGGTTACATTTTTTTTACTTCATGCTTTGTGTCCCATATTTGAGTGCACAGGCTATGAAAGAGGTGATTTTCTCAGTGATTACCATGTCTCTTACATACATTCACTATCTAGTCAACTGGTGAACATATTTGCCCTACTCACCTCTAAATCATAGTTTTCTGGTAACAATTTTTTTCATGCTTTGTATCCCATATTTGAGTGCACAGGCTGTGAAAGAGGTGATTTTCTTAGTGATTGCCATGTCCGATACCTACACTATGCTGTCAACTTGTGAACACCTCTGCCTTACTCTCCTTAAAATCATCATTTTTTGGTTAAAATTCAATTAATTCATGTTTTGTGTCCATTATTTATGTGAATGGGGTCTTAAATAAGTGCTATGCATGTCCAGTAGGGAGGTAGGTAGGTGGTTTTCTGATTTAGGTTAGGTTAAGTTAGGGTCAGGAATGACCAGTGCTGGAGCTTCAGGGCCACTATCCGGACAAGACCACTTTCCGGTCATGCCTTTGGCTCTATTACATCGGATAGTGGAAAGATTACTGTATTTTTATGGTTGTTCTCCATGTTTTCTCATCATTTCTAACCTATCTGGGGGGGGGAGGTCTAAAATTGGCCGGCACCCCGGCTCCATGAGGGTCTAAAGTCTGCTGATACATGGCGGGTTAAATGTATTTTACCTTACCAACCCAGCCTATCCCAGTACGGCTGCTTGGCAAAGGTGGGTGACTGAGACATGTAAACGAATACCCATACTGAATGGAAGTGTATTGTACAGTACAGTATTGTACTATACATACACACATACAGTACTGTACTTTGTACAGTACTGTATGTGTACTGATATTGTACTCAGCATGGGAAGGTCTCTCTCTCTCTCTCTCTCTCTCTCTCTCTCTCTCTCCCTTCCTTC
>JAGKTI010005757.1:28131-41062 GCA_018397915.1 Birgus latro
TATATATATATATATATATGCATGAGATTAATGATATGGAAAGAACAAAACAAGGAATTTTGATGAAGTTAGGGTACTTATGAAAAAGAAGCCGCCGTCCTAATGTATAACCTGCTCTATCATCTCAGACTCTGACAGGAAGACCTTGCACCTGACACACCTTTGCAGTTGACAGTCACCAGCACTTCTCACCAACACTTTCCACAACGTTTTTTTTTGCATAACTGGGATCACATCACTTCACTGCACTATGGCCCAAAGATTTTATAGAAATAATATAAAAGGAAACTTATGATAATATCAGTGAGGAAAAAACTCAAATTTTTTTCGAAGCTGAATCCTTGATGAAAGATGTGAAAACTGAAATCATTTTAGTTGTGAGTGAGATCGATGTTGTTTCTTTTCCACAAGATCAGTAATTCTAGGCCTCAGGGATGATAGTGCACAACGTAAGTCACCTTCTATGTGCAGTTGATTTTGCTGTTTTGCTTTCAGTACAACAAGAGGTGAGAAACCAACTTCGCAGAGATAAGTAGATGAAAAGGGAATCAATAAACGAAGTGCTTCTTCTCCAGGTTTTGAGTAAATAGGGAAATATTTCACCCAAAACTCCTCCAGTTTCATGGTTTGGAAGTCGTCTTTTGCACTCGAGTTACATTTCAAATCTATGCCATCTTCTTGCAGATGATCCACCAACAAGTCTACATCAATATTAAATGGGTTTTGTATCAGTTTCCAAGTAGAATTTTCCATGGTGACATCTGGAAAATAATGCATAAAGTCATTAGCAAGTGAGTCCAAATGAGATAATATTTCCCTTTTTATGTCCAAACTATAATGATCAATCTCATTATTCAGAGCCATGAGTTCATTGAGATTAGGAAATGAAGAAAAGCTCCCGGTTTGTATTTTACGTTTCCAAAGCTAAATTTTCTCCATGAAACTTTGATTGCATCATAATGCACAATAATTTTTGCCTTTCTCCCTTGAAGCTTCAAATTGAGGTTGTTGATCATCTCAAAAAAGTCAGTGAGATATGCCAGTATATGCTGGAACTTTTCTTTTGAGAATGCATCATGCAAATTTTCCTTCTGGCCTTGTATAAAAAATTTCACTTCATCCTTCAGCTCATAAAGCCAACTCAATATATTTCTCTTGGAAAGCCAGGAGACTTCTTTATGGAAAAGGAGGGTTTTGTGATCAATCCCCAAATCTGTGCAAAGAGTTGCAAAATGCCTAGAATTTGAAGAATTCTTTTTCACAAAATGTGGTAGTGGGGGCGCCCATCATCCACCCACGTAGTGTAGTGTACCTTGTTTTGGGGGTAGCTCTACATTGAGTGGCAAGCCAAATGATTTCCTGTAAACCAGGATGGTAACCTTATAACCAACCAACACGTATTCCCTACATGACAACAAGTGGGTTGGTGGAGGGTTAGGGCCCCTCCCTGGAAAACAACAAACTGAAAATATGAACAAGAAGCCTCGGACCAGGACTAACCAAAAGGTGACGACTAAGGACTGAACAAAGGACTTGGCACGGATAGCTACATGGAATGTAAGGGGTGCAAATGATGAGGTGAAAGAAAGAGAGATTGTCCAGGTGCTTGAGGGTGCAAAAGTGGATGTATTTGGATTAACTGAAACTAAATGGAAAGTTGAGAGTGTGAAAGAATGGGAGTATGGATGGGGTAAATGTGCAGGAGTACGTGAGAGGAATGTGTATTGTTATGAGTAACAGATGGAAGGAGAATATATGAGAGTATGGATCAGTTGGCTCAAAGATTGCGTGGGTAGGATTGAAAGTTGGACTACAAATGTATTTACCTATTTGTACCTATTTGTAGTATACAGGAATTGAGCTAAGCTCGTGTTGTCCCGTCTCCATATCTACATTCATCTAATCTAGTTTTAAATACATGAATGTTTTTCGCCCGCACCACCTCTTTATCTGTCATTCCAAATACTTATGCTTCTGTTCGGGAAACTGAACCCTTTGAGATCATTAAGACATCTACTTTTCCTCAACTTGAAGCCATGACCTCTTGTTCTTCCATCATCCAACACAAAAAGATCCTCTCTATCCACCATTTCCAATTTTCTTACATTTCTAAATATCGTGATCAAGTCACCTCTTTCCCTTCTCTCGCGCAGTGTTGATAACTTCAGTTTTTCCAATCTCTCCTCGTAGGTGAGTTCCCTTAAACGTGGTATCATCTTCGTTGCCATCCGTTGAACCCTTTCTAGTTTATCAATATGCTTCTTCAAATGAGGTGACCATACCACCGCCGCATACTCTAGTCTTGGTCTTATCATGGTCACTATCAACTCCCTCAACATTTCCTCATCCATATAATTAAAAGCCACTCTCATGTTGGTCAGTATTCCATAAGTTCCCCCAATAATTTTGTTTATATGCTTTTCTGGTGACAAGTCATCCCGAATAATCACTCCCAAGTCTTTCTCATCCTTTCTTTTACTAATCATCTCATTGCCCATTTTATATGTCCAGTGTGGTCTTCTTTCACTTATACCCATTTCTAATACATGACACTTCTTGGCATTAAAGTCCATTTTCCAAGTCTGGCTCCAGCTGTGTAGTTTGTCCAAGTCCTCTTGCAGTTCTTTACAACTATCAATACATTTAATATGTTTCATAATTTTAGCATCATCTGCAAACATATTCATGTAACTATTCAAACCCTCTGGCAAATCATTTACATATATCAGAAACATTACTGGGGCCAGGACAGAGCCCTGGGGTACTCCACTAGTCACATTTCTCCATTGTGAAACCTTGTCTCTTATTACTGTTCTCATCTGCCTTCCTGTCAAATAATCTCCCATCCATTCTAATAGTTTCCCATGCACCCCTCCAAAGGTCCTCAACTTCCAGAATAGTCTCTTATAGGGCATTCTGTCAAATGCTTTCTTAAGATCCAGATAGACACAGTCCGCCCATCCCTCTGTCTCCTGTATGACATCTGTTACCCTACTGTAGAAACTTAATAGGTTAGTAACACATGATCTTCCTTCCCTAAAACCAAATTGTTTTGGTGTTATCACTTCATTTTCTTCTAAATACTTTATCCATCTTTTTCTAATAACTTTCTCACAGATTTTACAAACAATACTAGTAAGTGACACAGGTCTATAATTAAGTGGATCCTCCCTATCTCCTCTTTTCCAGTCTTTAGGTAACTGTTCATATTCAAGCGAGGTCTTGATGATGACATAAACTGGCCACCCTAACTGGTCTGCACATTCCTTCAGGATCCATCGAGCCACACCATCTGGTCCCATTGCTTTTCTCACATCCAAATCCTTCATCAGCTGTAGCACCTCATTCATGTCAACTATAATTTCAGCCATTCTCGTCAGCCTGGGTTCCATTTCAGGCTCCCTAAATTCGTCTTCCAATACATAAACTGACTGCAGCTTGTTGTTCATTATTTCACACAAGTCTTCCTCTCTTTCGTATGTTTCATCTCCATCCCTCAATTGTATTATACTGTCCTTAACTTTCATTTTGCCATTTACAAACCTATAAAATAGTTTCGGCTCTTTTTTACAGTTAGATACAATATCTTTTTCATATTTCCTTTCCTTTTCTCTCCGTACCCTTACATATTCATATCTAACCTGCTTGTACTCCTCCCAAGCCCTTTCACTATACCTTCTTCTCACTTTATTCCATGCTTTTTTTCTTGCCTCTTGTGCCATCCTACATCTGTTGTTAAACCATTCTTTCTTCCTTTCCATAGCTGCAGAAAATTTTGGGACATACTTAGTAACTCCTGTTTTATATACTTCTAACAAAAACTCATATTTCTCATCAACATTTGTGATCATATTCATTTTACTCCATTCTACATTTTGGAAAAAGTTCCTCAGGGAAGCAAAGTCTGCCTTCCCATAATTGTATTTATTTTCTCTATGTTTTTCATCTCTTCCTCCTTCCCTCACTCCTACCACATCCATCTCAATTACCAGATGATCACTTTTACCAAAGGGGCAATGGTAGGTTATGTTTCTCACATCATTTGGGTCCTTTGTGAATACTAGGTTGAGCCTGGATGGTTCATCAACACCCGTAATTCTTGTGTTTTCTTTGATCAACTGGGTTAATATGTTTTCCATCATCAATTCCAATAATTTATTTCCCCATGATTCCTCATTGTTCCCAGCATCCATACTTTCCCATCAACTTCTCTACAGTTAAAATCTCCCATTAATATTATTCTATTTCTTCATTCAATTAACATTTTTAGCCTAATAATGGATTCTCTTATTAACTGTTCGTAATCTTCCTTTGTCCATGCCCTAGTTTTGGAGGGCATATAAAAAACTATTACATCCATTTTTTCTCCATACCTGTCCTCTATTACAACTCCCAAATGTTCAGCCTTGGTATTTTCAATTTCTATATTCTTTACTCTTAGGTCATTACAGGTTAATATCACTATACCTTCCCCCAAATTTACCTTCTCTGTCCTTCCTCCAAATCTTATAATTGTTGCAGCCAAATAACTTTGTATCGACATCTTGGGGCAATTTAGTCTCTACTAAGCAAACAATTTCAGGTTTATTTTCATTTAAGTTTTTGTGTGTGTGTGTGTGTGTGTGTGTGTGTGTGTGTGTGTGTGTGTGTGTGTGTCCGACTCTGGGCATAGGCTTCACAGCCTGCTATCAAGGCCCAGTCGTCCTCCTACAATCTACATGTCACCACTTCGGCGCTTAACACCCACCGTCCATATTGAATACATGCTAGGGCTGTCTCATACAGGACTGGTGTATTGGTATTAGCGGGGTTATTTTTACGACATGTCGGCGGGTCTTCTGGTAGATCAGTAAAGCCTGATTTAATGAAATTCAAATCCTTAAACTGTTCCCTGCACCAGCGAGGATTCGAACCTGGGTCCCATGGGACCGCAAGCCAACTCTCTACCGATCGAGCTACCGCCTCCCCAAATAGTCTCCAATTTCCCCTTTCTTAGATATTAATCCATCTACATTGCTGAACATGATACTCAGATTTGCTGCACTGTTTTTATCTGTACTTGTTCTTCTCTTTTTCATATTCATATCCATCCCCTTTGTTTCCTTCACATCTAGTTCTTCACATTTTGGGGGAGGCGGTAGCTCGATCGGTAGAGAGTTGGCTTGCAGTCCCTAAGGACCCAGGTTCGAATCCTCGCTGAGGCAGGGAACAGTTTAAGGATTTGAATTTCATTAAATCAGGCTTTACTGATCTACCAGAAGACCCGCCGACATGTCGTAAAAATAACCCCGCTAATACCAATACACCAGTCCTGTATGAGACAGCCCTAGCATGTATTCAATATGGACGGTGGGTGTTAGCGCCGAAGTGGTGACATGTAGAGGTTAGGAGGACGGCTGGGCCTTGATAGCAGGCTGTAAAAGCCTATGCCCAGAGTCGGACACATAAAAAAAAAAAAAAAAAAAACATACCACTTCCTTGCTTTTCATATCCATCAATCTCCAAAAAAAAAGTTTTACGTTCTTCCTCTGTCCTCCTGTCATTTTTTCCCTTTACTTGGTCCTTCAAAGATTTTAAAACTTCTCTTTCTTCTTCATTCAAGTCTTTTCTTACTATAATATTTTCCATCCCTGCCTCTTTACTCAGTTTCCAGGTCACCTTAAGTATGTCATTTACTACACTTTCTGAAGACATCTTAACTCGAATTGGTCTTGCTTCCCCTTTCTTATATATCCGTATCCTCCTTACTTCCTCAATTTCTTTTTCCCACTTGTTTCCTTCGGGATCGATCTTGTTCAATATTTGCCTCACCTGATTTGAGTCTCTCTCGAGTCTCACAGACCTAACTTTTTCTTCCTCCTCCCTGTTTCCAAATATTATCACACATCTGTTCCTTTCTACTGTTTCTCTCACTATTTTCTCTTTTTTCTTCAATATTTTCACTACATTTTCTTCCATTTTTTCTTGTTCATTTCTTGTGGGTGATTGTTTGTGTGTATGCGCCAATGCAAGATCGTGCAAGCAGAGTGAGAGAAGAGTTCTGGACAACTATGGAAGCGTGCATGGAAAAGTTTGAAAGGAATGAGAGAGGGTTTTTGAGTGGATATATGAATGGAAAAGTAGGGAATGTGAAGGTGGATGGAGTAGTTGGTGAGTGGGGTGTGCCTGCAGAGATGAATGAGAATTGCAATGCTTTAGTGGACATTTGTGCCAGAAGGGGGTTGGTGTTAGCCAATACAATCTTCAGGCACAAAATGATCCATACATATACATGGCAGGTGATGAGAAGGGTGGATGGTAAACTGCATGAATGGAAGGCAATGATTGATTATGTGTGTGGATGAAAGGATGAGAAGGTGTGTAATGGATGCAAGAGTATATAGAGGTTGAGGGAGTGGACTTTCAGACCACCACTTGGTGTTGGTCAGAATCAAAGTCCAAACGAAATGGAGAGACAGGAGGAAGTAGTTCTTACAAGGAGGGTGGAAAAGTTACAAGAGGATGGAAAAAAGGCAGAATATAAAGGGGAGTGGAGGAGCTATTGGGTAAATATAGACTGGAGCAGATGGGGGATGTGGAAGTTGTGTGCAAGATATTCACAGAAGATATCTGTGTAGCATGTGAGGTTGTGTACAGGGTGAAGAGAAGATGAAAGGGGGTGCAGGGAACAGCATGGTGGACTGAAGAGGAGAGAGAGGCTGTGGCACAAAAGAAGAAAGCATATAGTGAGTGGAAGAGACAGAGGGGGGTCGAAGAAGTTGAGAGACGGAAGAGGGAGTTACATGTAGAGAGGAAGAGAGAGGTGAAAAGATTAGTAAGAGAGAGTAAGAAGAGAGTGGATGAGGAATTTGAGTGTAAAGTGGAGGGAATGTAAGAAAATGTTCTTGAAAGAGGTAAAGAGAGTTAGACAGGGTGCCAAAGATGTTAGTTGGGGAGTGAAAGATAAAAATAGTAGATTTCTAGTGGAGAAGGGAGAAAAAGTGAGCAGGTGGAGAGAACACTTTAAGGAATTGTTGAACATAGAGAATGAAAGTAATGCAAGTATAAATGGCTGAGGAATGTCTGAGAGAAGGAGGGATGTGAGAAGAGAGGAAGAAATCAGTAGGATGGAAGTGGTGGAAGCAATGAAGAAAGTTAAAATGGGGAAAGCTCCAGGAATTGATGGAGTGTATGGTGAAATGCTGAAGCATGGGGGAGAGATAGTAATAGAATGGATGTGGAAGATGTGCAGATTGGTCTGGGAAGAAAGTAGAGTCCCAGGGGATTGGAAATCAGGTATCATTATTCCCCTGTACAAAGGAAAAGGGGAAAAAGAAGTGTGTAGTAATCATAGGGGCATTTGCCTTCTTAGTGTAATAGGAAAAGTATATGATAGAATTCTTATTGCCAGAGTTAGGGAAATAACAGAGGAATTAGTTGGAGAAGAACAGGGAGGTTTTAGGAAGGGAAGAGGTTGTGTAGATCAGATATTCATTCTTAGATCAGATATTCATTAGTGGAAAAGTTTCTAGAGAAGGGAAAGAAGTTGTATGCAGCTTAATGGATTTGGAGAAAGCATATGAGCATATGACATGGCGGATAGACAAGGATTGTGGAAAGTATTAAGAATATATGGAGCAGATGGGAAGTTGTTGAAGGCCGTGAAGAGTAAGTATGAGGGTGCTAAGGCTACAGTGTGTGTGTATGGTGAACTGAGTGAATTTTTCCATATGAAGGTTGGATTGAAACAAGGATGTGTCATGTCTCCGTTCAATTTGTATATGGATGGGGTTATAAAAGAGATACAGGGTAGGACAGTGGATGTTGGAGCATCCCTAGTGAGAGAGGGCAGTGTTTGGAAACTACCAGTACTGTTATTTGCAGATGATACCATGTTGTTAAGTGAAGATGAAGGGGAGCTGCAAGGCTTGGTAGATGAGTTTGCGAGAGTGTGTAAGAAATGGAATCTAAAGGTGAATGTAGGGAAGAGTAAAGTGATGGTCTTTGAAAGAAGTGAAGTCAGTGAATGTACAATGAGGTTTGATGAGGAGGAAATGGAAAATGTGAGTGCATTTAAGTACTTGAGTAGTGTGATGAACAAGGATGGAAGTTTAGAGGGTGAGGTGCTTAAAAGGGTACAACAGGGAAGAAAGCTTGCTGGTTCCTTGAAAGCAGTGATAAGGGTAGTGTGATAAATAAGGATGGAAGTTTAGAGGGTGAGGTGCTAGAAAGTGTACAACAGGGAAGAAAGCTTGCTGATTCCTTGAAAGCAGTGATAAGAAACAGGGAAGTGAGCATGGAAGTGAAAAAGCTGCCACATGACAGTATTGTGATACTACCTCTAACATATGGAAGTGAAGCTTGGACGTTTTTGGAGGGACAGAAGTCAAGAGTGAGAGCAGTGGAAATGAGTCATTTGAGAGGAGCATGTGGATTTACATGGCAAGACAGACTGACAAATGAGGAAGTGAAGGAGCATTGTGTTGTGGATGTGGATGTGGTAAGAAGTATTAGGAGAAACACATTAAGGTGGTTTGGCCATGTGGAGAAGATGGAGAGTGAGAGACTGATAAGGAGAGTGTATGTGAGGTAGGTGGAGGAGGGAAGAGGGGGGGGGAGGCCAAGGATGAGATGGAGGGATGGAGTGGAGAGGTATATGAGAGAGGGGTGTGTGAGCTGGGAGCAGGGCGATGAGATGGCAGGGGACAGGGCAACATGGAGGCGATTTTTTTGTGGCGACCCCTTAAGGGGGATTAAGGCGTCTGGCAGTAGATAGATAGATAGATTTTTCACAAAGTTCACAAATCTATTGGCCAAGTTCAATGAAGTGTGAAAGGCATCTGGTAGGGTCTTAGCAGTTAATGCTTGTCTGTGGATAACACAGTGAGTCCCAGTTATTGCCTGATTCTTTTCTTTGGCTAACTTCACGAATCCAGAGCGAGATCCAGGCATTGCTGGGCTGTTGCCAGTGCAGACACCAACTAACTTTTCCCATGACAGACTATTTTCTTGAAAAAAGAATTAGAAACTTTTTCAAACACATTTACGGCCGTCAATGTTATGCCCAGTTCTTTTGAGAAAAGCATGTCTTCTTTTATAATTCTTTCATCCACAAATTGTGATTAAACAAGCAGCTGACAAGAATATGCAACATCAGTTGTTTCATCACAGTGTTTTGGAAAAATATATATACAGTAATCTCTCTACTATCCGACGTAATAGAGCCAAAGGCATGACCAGACAGTGGTCTTGTCCAGATAGTGGCCCTGCAAGCTCCAGCATTGGTCATTCATGACCCTAACCTAACCTAACCTAAATCAGAAAACTACATACCTACCTCCCTACCGGACATGCATAGCACTTATTTAAGTCCTCTTTCACATAAATAATGCACACAAAGCATGAATTAACTGAATTTTAACCAAAAATTGATGATTTAGAGGTGAGTAAGGCATAGGTGCTCACAACTTGCCAGCAAATGTAATTAAGTACCAGACATGGAAATCACTATGAAAATCACCCTTTCTCACACCATATGCATTAAATAATGGACACAAAGCATGAATTCATTGAATTTTAATCCCAAAATGATGATTTTGAGGTAAGTAAGGCATAGATGCTCATGAGTTGGCAGCTTAGTGTAAATAAGTATCGGACTTGACAATCACTATGAAAATCATAATTTCTCACATCTTATGCATTAAAATATGGGATACAAAGCATCAGATAAATAAATTGTTACCAGAAAAAGAGTTAGGTGTGGCAAAGGTGTTCATGTTCACTAACAGCACCGGTCATTCTTGACCCTAACCTAACCTAACCTAAATCTACCTCCCTACCGGACATGCATAGCACTTATTTAAGACCCCATTCACATAAATAATTGCCACAAAGCATGAATTAATCGAATTTTAACCCAAAAATGATGATTTTGAAGTGAGTAAGGCAGGGGTGTTCACAGTTGGCAGGTTAGAGTAAGTATGTATTGGACGTGGCAGTCACTATGAAAATCATCATTTCTTACATCTTATGCACTAAAATATGGGATACAAAGCATCAAATAAATAAATTGTTACCAGAAAAAGAGTTAGGTATGGCAAAGGTGTTCACTGTTCACCAACAGCACCAGTCATTCTTGACCCTAACCTAACCTAACCTAAATCAGAAAACTGCCTACCTACCTCCCTACTGGACATGCATAGCACTTATTTAAAACCCCATTCACATAAATAATTGGCACAAAGCATGAATTAATCAAATTTTAACCCAAAAATGATGATTTTGAGGTGAGTAAGGCAGGAGTGTTCACGAGTTGGCAGGTTAGTGTAAGTAAGTATCGGACGTGGCAGTTACTATGAAAATCATAATTTCTCACATCTTATGCACTAAAATATGGGATACAAAGCATCAAATAAATAAATTGTTACCAGAAAAAGAGTTAGGTATGGCAAAGGTGTTCACTGTTCACCAACAGCACCGGGCATTCTTGACCCTAACCTAACCTAACCTAAATCAGAAAACCACCTACCTACCTCCCTACCAGACATGCATAGCACTTATTTAAGACCCCATTCACATAACCATGAATTAATCGAATTTTAACCCAAAAATGATGATTTTGAGGTGAGTAAGGCAAGGGTGTTCGCCAGCTGACTACATAATGAACGTAAGGAAGAGACATGATTATTAATGAGAAAATCACCTTTTCACAGCCTATGCTCTCAAATGTGGGACACAAAGCATGAAGTAAATAAAATGTAACCAGAAAAATTATGATTTAGATGTGTGTAGGGCAAAAATGTTCACCAGTTGACTAGATAGTGAACGTATGTAAGAGACATGGTAATCACTGAAAAAATCACCTCTTTAGCCTGTGCACTCAGATATGGGACACAAACATGAAGTAAATAAAATATAACCAGAGAATGAGGATTTAGAAGTGATTGTGGAAAATATTTAGCAGTTGATAATGTTTACTTACATGTCTGTGATTGTTGTTTACTCCTTGTTTACCCCCACCTCTAAGGTTTTTACAGTGGTCATAATTGCTCTTGAAGCATGTCCAGTTATCCAGTGTTTAACTACACTTAATTGTTAGCACTGTGACTTTTGATTTATTTAAACAAGAACGAAAATACCGCAAACGATCAGACAGCAGTCCACTGTTCACGGGAGTTGAGACAGAACTAGGAGGAGGGGGATAGGGTGGGAAGAGAGCGACAGAACTAGGAGGAGGAGGATAGGGTGGGAAGAGAGCTAGTCAGCGCGCGTGGGAAATTCAAACTGACGCGGTCGGAGAAATTTTTTTTTCTCTCTCTCTCTCTCTCTCTCTCTCTCTCTCTCTCTCTCGGCCATCAGCCCACGATGTCCGAATAGTGAGGTAACCAGATAGTGGTCGTCCGGATAGTAGAGAGATTACTGTATATATATTTTGTCCAAAACGTTAATGTCATCTGCAAGATCTTCAATCCGATGCTTCACAGTATTGTCAGAGAGGGATATCTTAGATGACTTAATTATGGTTTTCATCTTGAAGCACATTCCCTGCAGCACTCAGCAGGCATGGTTTTACAAGTCTCCCCAACAGAGTGAGCCTTCTTTGCTCTGGCAGTTAGCAGTGAGAGTTCATAAGATGCTTCAGCCACTTTGAATGTCTCCTGACAAAAAGCTCCAGTGGTGTCCAGCTTCATACGTCTTAAATCTTGAAGTTTGGCTGTGAAAAACTCCTTTGGCCTGTCTTTCAATGCCGCATGGCTTGTCTTCAAATGTCATTCCAGACGAACAGGCCTTATGGCGTCATTGCTGAGAACTGCATGGCAAAGGACACACTGAGGAAGGTGAATCTCATTTTTCTCAGTAAAGGTGAAGCCAAACTTTATATACTCCTCGATGAACTTCCTTTTCTTCGCTATAGACATTTCTGTAAAGGAGTAAAGAATGCAGCAATCAGATTCTGCACCATACAGAGCCTATTGTACAGTAACAACACAGTCAAACCAACAGCCATAGTTTTAAACACCATACACACAGTCATACACAGCAACTCTCATGTGTGCCACACCACACCCACACTGAAGACACACCACACACAGTGTACAGTACATAAATAATATGCTGCATAATCTTTCAACACTGCAAAATCACACACATAGTTTCAAGGCATATAATAAATTTTAAAGAAACTGGAAAGTATCACACATCCATTAAAAAATAAGTAAAACATAAATAATCGGTAATCCTGAAAGAATCACAGCCAGAGAACAGTTCTGCGTACCGTAGTAGGCTAACTGCGTTCTGAAGATGTGGTAGGTTTGATGGGTGGTAATATTATGAGATGCAAACGCTGCTGGCAGTGCGAGTCAGTGGTATCAACGTGTACAAGACACGTAAAGAGAGATGAAATTATAGAAAGTGGATAGGTAGGGATGACTGGTATTCTTTTCTTTGCATAGATGTATCTTGTGAGGATGATTCAAACAGAGTTACTTGTGTGTGTGTGTGTGTGTGTGTGTGTGTGTGTGTGTGTGTGTGTGTGTATTTTCTTGCAGATAGCAATATTTGGCAGATGGATTCACACACCCCCAGGGGGGCATGTCCCCCAGTTTGGGAATCACAGCTTTGAGCCATTTTATTGTTATTGTCCCGTGTCTGCTTTACCGCTATGCCCTTAGGAACCATATCTGTAGTCTTGTTTGGGTCACAGCGGCTTTTTAATTGGCAGAGTCTATCATGGTAAGAATCCCCCCTCCCCCCCTTTAACCCTTTGGTATCAAGCAGGCCATCAAATGTAAGCAAAGCTCTTCATTCCATTACCAGGTGGATCACCCACACAGGATGGTGGTGGCGGCATTAAAAATTTTCTAAATTAAAATTTTGACGCTGTGTTACCAATGTTTTATATAAACAATCACATAACCCTCAAACAATGTACTCTCTCTCTCTCTCTCTCTTT
>JAGKTI010005758.1:0-15389 GCA_018397915.1 Birgus latro
AACAGGGAAAACGAAGACTGAGTGATGCTCCTTCTGACTCAGCTTTTCTTTGGAGAAAGCTTCCTTGGCGTCCATTGATGTGGCATGACGTATCACAAGATGCAAAAAGCCTCATAACATTGGAGAAGAGCTGGCAAAACCAGCAGCAGTAGCTATGGTGAAAACTGTTTGTGGAGCAGATGTTGCTAAGAAGGTTGAATAGGTGCCACTTTCTAACAACAGCATCAAACGTCGAATTGATCTCATGTCATTAGATATTTTGAATCAACTGACTGTGGTGCTGAAAACAGTAGGAAAATTTTCATTTGCAGATAGAAGAATCTCTGGACATTGCTGGCGAACCTCAACTCATGGATTATGTGAGGTACATAGGAGGTGACAGAATTCTGGAGGAATTTTTGTTATGTAGTGTCCTGTCAACCACCACCACTGGAGGAGAGATCTTTGTTATGGTGGATAATTTTTTCAAGAAACACAACTTAGACTGGTTGAACTGTTTGGCTGCGTGTACTGATGGAGTTTCATCTATGATGGGGAGTCATGTAGGATTTGTCACTCGAATTAAAAGAGAAAACCCCGATGTCATAATAATTCACTGAATCTTATATCGATAAAATTTGGTCTCTCAACGTCTCCAGCCGGTACTCCATGTGGTTCTGAGTGATATTATCCAAATTGTGAATTTTATAAAGGCCAGAGCTGTGAACTCACGCATTGTCCCTAAAATGTGTGAAGAGATGGAATCACATCACCAGAACTACTTTTCCACTCTGATGTCTGCTGGCTGTCTTGAAGGTGCATTGTTGGAAGGGTACTTGCTCTAAAAACTGAAATAGAAGTTTTTCTCCAAGAGAAGAGGCATAAGCTCGTTGACTATTTCAAAGATGCTGCTTGGGTAGCAAAGCTAGTTTATTGAGGCGACATCTTCAGGCACCTGAATGAACTGAACTCAGACACGCAAGGCCGAAATCAAACTATGATGGACAGAAGTGAAAAAATTGCCCCATTCAAGAAGAAACTTGCACTTCAGAGAGAAAGATTCGCCAGGGTAAAAACGGCTGTTTTTCCAGAACTGAGTGCAGTGCTGGAAGATTCGTCAGAAATAGCCCTTGCTGACGTTAAAGTGTTTTTTCAAGATCATTATTCTGAAGAAGCTTCAGGAGGAAATTGACAGATATTTGTTAGATAATGTCTACCTATGTCAAGATAGCTAGGACAATAATGTGTTCGGTGTGAACGTCAGTGAAGCTGGAGAAGATACCCCAGGTTTTCAAGAAGAACTTATTGATCTCCAGGAAAATCAGGTGCAGAAGCAACATTTTGAAATCTCTCGTACCCTGAATTCTGGGCTCAACTCAAGGATAAGCCTGTTCTGACTTGTGAGGCTGAAAAGGCTCTTCTCCATTTTCCAGCCATATACCTCTGTGAACAAGGATTTTCAGCTCTGGTGACGATCAAGACTAAAGCAAGGAATCGTCTGGATCCTCAGCATGATTTGTGCTGTGCTCTACCTATCAACATAAAGCCGAATCTGCAAGAACTCACCCATATAATGAAGGATCATCACGGTAGCCACTAAATGTTTTCTTCCTTTTCAATTTTTGCAGTGAAGTCCAAATTGAAGAGAGAAATTGTCAAATTCCTGTCATTTGTGTGATCACAGCAAAGCATCATCATGGCATCCACATTTTTTTTTTTTTACTAAATTTATCAACTAAGAATCACTAGCCAGAAGGGCTCACTCATGAAGCAGCGTCATGATTGCCAGTCAAAAGTTTTTTTTTTTTTTTGCTTGCCTAATTTTGCAATAAATTGCCTTAACATGTAGTTGTTCCTTTCATTTTCTTCGATCAACAAAAGAAATATCGAAATTTATTGATTGTTAAATTAAAGTAATATTTATTCAAGAAATTTTCCTTAATTTTACTTAAGCTGTCCATTGCATTTGACCTAATAATTTTAATTGGTTAAAACTAAATGAAGAAACACTGAAATTATGTTTCCGCCCTGAGGGTCGCCAGGCCAAGAAAATCTGCTTTGAGGGTCAAGGACAAGAATGGATGGACATTGATCGCTAAAAGGAGGAGAGTTGGTGATAGGACAGAGCACTGAGGAACATTCCTATTGATATCTCTGGGAGGAGAACGGTGGCCGTCTACAATAGTAGCTAAGAAAAGGATCAGAAAGGAAGCTACGAGATGAAGGCACAGATAGAAGGATGGAAACCATAAGAGGGCAGTCTGGAAATTAAAGATTTTTGTCAGAATCGATCGAAAGCCTTTGAAATGTCAGGTGCAATGGCAAAGCTTTCCGAGTGAACGCCGCAGCTGCTCCACGCGGGATGTACAGTGCCACCACGTGTAGGCTCCTCGTTAGCGCCATGATGCATCTGAGTGAAAGGTTTAAGTGGGAAATTTGTATCCTTGGACTAATATTTTTAAAAATGCGCAAGGTTTTAATTAATTTGAATAATCTGTGTATAGAAGAAACACGGGAGAGCTAGTACTGGCATAGGGACATTTTGCTGATAATTCTACACGGGAAATATAACTGAATTAAACTGCATTAACCCTTTCAACATGACGATGTCACTTGCAGTTTACTTTTATTGCTTTCAGACGAATTTATTAAGTAAAAAAAAAAACTGATAGTGAAGGGGTAAAAAGAAAAAGGCTGTATTTAACCCCTTGAAAAATTTTATGCTAAGCTGAATACAGTCCCGTCGATGTAGTAAGAAAAAAGATCACATTAAAGGTGAATAATATGTAACAGTTTTTAATGCACATGTGACCTGTACCCCATTGCCAGTCAAAAATGGTTGGCGCCGGCTGACGGACAGTTTGGGATGCTGCTTCCTGATGGCTCCTGGACAGGCCTGATTGGTATGACCGTCAAGGAAGTGAGTTTTAACAGTTTTTAATCAGATATTTTTTTTTTAATCTAAGAACACCTAGATACACAACACGATTATTGTTCACGTAAGAAACTTAAGCTTCAGTTTTGCATAGGGCCTATTAGAGAAATTATGGGTTCAAACTCCTGCTGCGTTCCGGAATTCCGGTATGTGTTTTTATCTGCCTCGCAAGACGCCAGGTAAGTGAGAGCAACACAAACTTATCTTGTCCTTCGTATTGTGATTGTAGTTGTTCGATAAAACTTTGTAATAAACCCTTACTGCATTCAGGCCATTAATTACACAGCATCCACTTCCACAGGGTATGCTCTCACAACACCTCAGTTCCTCCTCGTTCCATTCATTTCTTTCTCCCTCACAGCCTCCCACTGACACTCTGATTCTTGACGACACTGAAATAAACTCTCACTGCACTCAAACAACTAACTCTATAGCATTAATTTTCGCAGTGTATATATTCCAGCCCCAGTCCAACAACATTTCAGATTTTCAACCCGTCCCATGCCTTCCTTTGCTCACCATAACTATTTATCACTCCTTTGGACGGTTGCAGAGTATCAGCCGTTTGTTGTATCGTGGGTACAACACTATACTGTACAGTACTCTGAAAACAGTTCGGAAGCATAGAAAAGAGTACAACTCTTCTCTACCACTTTTTTCAATAGGAAGTGGACATTGCTCACGGCCTCTTTCAAATCACGGAGCCTCGTAGCAAAGTGGTGGACTTCACTTTCTCCGTTCACACCGATTACCTTCGTGTTCTGGCTGGTCGGGGGCTGGAGGAGGTGGACCCTTGGGGATTCCTGCTGCCCTTCGCCCCTCTGGTGTGGGTGGCTATAGTGACGGCGCTGCTGGCGGTGCTGGCTGCCTTGCTCTTGTTACTTTTGGCACTTCCTCTTATGACGATTAATCTGGAAACGTTACTGACCAAGACTGCTTGTTTTATTCGAGTACTTCTTCAGCAAGGTAAGGCTTTCTCTCATTAGTTGTCTTGGTGGACAGAAACTGACCTACAAGGCCAGAAAACTCGAGACGAAAATGTTTGAATATCTCTGAACTCAACTAGAATGGATTAAGGTATCGTAAACAATGACTACATTGATGTTGATATTCCGACATTAATGACTGACAGAACTAATGTTGGTGAATTTAAGACCTGCCTACATCGACGTATTTGTGGTGGAGGTGGGAGCAGGTGGTGCTGGGCGTGTGGATGCTGACAACTCTGGTGCTGACACGAAGCTACTCCGGCAACCTAATGTCGCTCCTAGCCGTCAGACACATCCCGCTGCCCATCCAGTCGTTCCAAGACTTTGCGGATAGTTCTTTGACGGGAATGATGGAAGCTGGGACCTCGCAAACACAGTCCTTTATGGTGATTATACTCCCCTTTCCATGTTAGCTTGGCCCAGGTTTTCGTCATTTACAGCTTATTTCAGGAGTTTTTGTGACAGAAGAAGGTCCACGGCTTTACATCCTCTCCATAGCACTCCCTCGTCACTAGCACCATAATCCAGTGTTGATATGTTGTTACAGATCGGGAGTTAAGATGGATTGGTGACAATTTTAGGACAAGTTAAGAAAAAAGGGTATATTGTAGTTCTCCCCTGTACTGGAAGAGGAAACGTTTAGACAGCAAGCATTAGAAAACTATAATTTTTGCGTGTCAGGAAACGGTAGGTACTTGACACTGGCATATGCTATTTTATCCTCGTTGTTAGTAAGAAATTAAGAGGTTTGAGTAATCCACAGAGGGTCTTGAACTGGGATGAAGATGAAGGAATTTTGAATAAGAAGGTAGATTACAAAAAAGAATGGGGGAAGAGTCGAGCTTAGAGTAACAGATGCCGGGTTTGATAGAGTAATGCTTATATTTTCTATCTGTCTATTGCCAGACTCCTTAATCCCGTAAGGGGTGGCTACAAACAAATCGCCTCCATGTCGCTCTGTCCCCCGCTCCCAGCTCACACCCTCCTCTCTCATATACCTCACCACTCCATCCCTCCATGTCATCCTTGGCCTCCCCCTCCCTCTCCCCCCCTCCACCTCACTCACATACGCTCTCCTCGTCAGTCTCTCGCTCTCTATCCTCTCCATGTGGCTTATATTTTCACAGTATGCAAAGAGTGGTCTTCTGCACAACGTTTGGAGTCTGCGCAAAGAGGACCGCCTTGTGTTGCTGTATGAGATCAATGTGGACGACGCGATGGAGAGAGTGAGGACGGGACGCTTCGTGGGCATGATTCTGGATGGCTATGCATTCCGAGTAATTGGTGTGGATTTCACGAGGACAGGTCAGTGAGATTGCCCTTGTTGCCCTTCACTATTATGAGTTTTTTTTTTTCCAGCTAATTCTTGCTCTCTTCTCCTCACTTTAGGCCTAAAATTTCCATCTCTCCATATTCATTCATGAGCTGTAACGAGAGATTAACAGAAGAGTATTATACTAGTCATGAAGTGCTACAGAAAGGATATCGCATCATACCATTGCCTTTACCTGCCACTGAGTCACGTGAAATAAGCTGCAAAAGGATAAAAATCTGGACCAAGTTAAAGTGAATGTACTAAAACTATTGTATTCAACTTAGGAGATTATTCGTGATAGACGGTAAGTGGCAGCCATATCCAACTCTTCTAGTCTGAAAGAATTCTCTTTAGCACCAGTCGAGCACTCTTCCAGTCTGAAAGAATTCTCTTTAGCACCAGTCGAGCAGGGCAGTACTCCCAAGGTGGATGGAAAGCTGGTGACAGGGAGAGCTGGGCCTACCGTTTCATCAGCCCTCGGGACTAGTTCCTGACCATCCCCCTTTGCCGTATTTTTTCCGTGTTTCAGTAACACGGAGAGTAGGCCAGCATGCTCTCCTCTCCAATACAAATTTCTCTAACTGCCAGCACCAAGCTACATGCAGATTGCACACTACACCTCTTATGCAAAATTAAAAAAGAAATTGGCTTCACTGTACCAAGCCATAAATACCCCAACAATCCACCGCTATCCCGGTGACGACTCAACGAGCTACCTGGAACCACTGTCTGACTCACTTCCTCCTCTCTGCAACATTCGTGGCCTTTCCTCTACCTTTCTCTCTGTTGAACACCACCTCTCCTGCTCTAAACCTCACCTTCTCTTCTTAACTGAGACACAGGTGTCTGAGGCAACCGACAGCAAACCTTTCTCTGTATCCTCCTACTTTCTCTATACTCATTTCAAAGCCAAAGGAGGCTGTTATGTATATGTAGGCCTACGTAACAACATATTTTGCTCACATGTTCCTGAACTTGATTCTTCTCAAGAATCAATTCTCTACCTCTGGCTTTGGCTATCCTGTCATTCTCTGACTAAATGTATCTGTGCTGTTTACTTATCTCCTGATTCTACTGACTATGAAAAATTCTTCGCCTATCTTACTTCTCCATTCTGGGAGATTTCAGTGTTCACCACCACCTTTGACTCTCCTCTGTTTCACTTATCCACCTAGTGAACAAGCCTACATCTTTTCTATCCTTAATTTTCTAGTGCAGCTTGTACAGCACCCTACCGGTATCCCTGACCGTCTTGGAGAGAGTTCCAACATACTTGACCTCTTCCTAACAACTAATCCTTCTGTTTACGCTGTTAATCTTTCCTCTCTGTTGGGCTCCTCCAGTCAAAAACTTATTACCTTAACTTGTCCTATCACTCCAGTACGGCCTGTGGACCCTCCAAAGAAACGTCAGTTGTGGCACTTTGGAGCTGCTGCTTGGAGGCCCTCAGGCAATACTTCTTTGATTTTTTCCCTGGAACGATTATTGCTTCCATGGCCGGGAGTCATCTGAGTGTGGCATGTGAATTACGGTTATTCTCTCGAACATGGAAGCATACAGCCCTTTCTCATATCCTTTGACTAATACAAAAAAACTTTGGCTATTCTAATCTTGTCCACAACAAGGAGAGGACCTATAAAATGGTATGGGAGCCAACCCACCCCTGAATCACATCTTTTTTATGTTTCTGCCGGGAATCATGCTAAGTCTGTCCTTTGCTCTGCTAAAAATAATTTCATCCATACTAAATGCTCTCAACTCTCCGACTCGAGTTCTTCTCGCTCCTTCTGGCACCTTGCCAAAAACCTTTCTAAAAACTTTACCTCATCATCCTTCCCTCCTCTTTTGTACTCTGATGGCTCTATTGCTATTTCTTCTACTGATAAAGCAGATCTCTTTGCTCAGACTTTCTCCTCCAATTCCACCTTAGACGATGCCGGTGCTTTTCCTCCATCACTTACCCTTCTGACTTCCTCATGGCTGACTTTAAAATGTTTTCAGCTGATTTATATTCTGCCATCACTGGCCTCAATACTAACAAGGCAAATGGGCCTGATGGAGTCCCTCCTGTTGTCCTCAAGAACTGTACTTCTGAGCTTACACCCTGCCTAGGTAAACACTTTCGCCCTTGTCTGTCACTTTGTACGTTTCCTTCTAGCTGGAATTTTGCTCTCATTCAGCCAGTCCCAATGAAGGGTGACCATTCCCAACCCTCTAACTATCATCCAGTTGCTTTAACATCCTGTGTCTCAAAAGTTTTTGAGTCTATTCTTAAGAGAAAAATTTTAAAGTATCTTTCCTATCAGAACCTTCTTTCTGATCGTCAGTAGGGTTCCGTCAAAGACGCTCCACTGGTGATCTTCTCACCTACCTTTCAGACTCCTGGTCATCCTCCTTTCGGGACTTTGGCGAAAGCTTTTCCACTGCATTTGACATCTCAAAGGCTTTCGATCGAGTCTGGCATAAAGTTTTAATTTTCAAACTGCCCTCTTACGGTTTCTGTGCTTCTATCTGTGCCTTCATCTCGCTGCTTTTGTAGACGGCCACCGTTCTTCTAGATCTATCAACAATGGTGTTCCTCAGGGCTCTGTCCTATCACAAACTTTCTTTTATTTATTCATCAATGACTTATGATGTACATCTAACTCTATCCACTAATATGCTGATGATTCCACCCTTCACCTTTCCCTGCGGTTCCCGCAACATCCATCTTAGCAGTTACATCAACAAACAAGAGATGAGGTTATGGCACACTTAATGTCTGACTTGGCTTGTATCTCTGACTGGTGTAAAAGTAATCTTGTTTTTAATGCATCAGAGACTCAGTTCTTACACCTATCTTTCACAGGGGTATCTACTAATCTTTAATAATATCCAGCTCAATCGTACATTATCTTTAAACATACTTTGTGTTTCATTTTCTTGGAGTTTATATTGGAAAGATGATACTATATCTTTTGTACAATCTGCTCCCAAGAGATTAGGTGTGCTAAGCACAGTCGCTCTCCGTAATTTCTTTACTCCCGCACAGTTGCTGACTTTATACACGTTTTTTTTTTTTTCGCCCCTGTGTAGGGTACAACTCTCGTGTGGGGAGACTCCTCACATACAGCTCTTCTCATCAAGGTGGAGTCATAGGCTTCTCCTCTCATTAACTCTCCTCCTACTGGCTCCCTTCAGCCTCTGTCTCTTCGGAGCACTGTTGTATCTTTACCTCTTTTCTATCGCTACTTCAGTGGTCACTGCTCCTCTGAACTGTTTGCTTGCATCCCTCCTCCTTTACGACGGGCGCGTAGCACCCGTCTAGCAACAAACTTTTCTGGCCAGCTCTCTGATGCAAGAGTTAACCGTTACACTCAGTCCTTCATTTATACAACAGGACAACGCTGGAACTATCTCTCTCTGTCTGAATGTCCTACATTCTATGATCTTCAGTCTATCAAACGCAGTGTGTCCAAGCATTTCGAAATGAACGGATCTTGAATTTGGCTTTTTTTTTTTCTTTTAATGAACAGTGTGCGGGCTCCTGACCTTTGAATCCTTCTTCCTTGCTTTTAAAGAAAAAAGAAAAAAGCTCCCCAAAGTAACAAAGGGTACAAACATACTTCATAGAACTGAAGGGATTAAGTCTGGGGGTTGTAGGAATATCAGTCAATGGTCGTCATCTTGTTGTATTCGTTAAACTCTGCATGACCACCTGGACTTGTGCGCTGCAACACAAAACTTTAATCGTTTTGACCATTCACTCATCCTCAAACTTTCACAAAACTGAACCAAGTCACGATGAAACTTTTTACTAACATACTTTCACTGTAAGTTAATGGGGTTCAGTATGGGTGTGAAAAATAGGGAGATTTAGAATTAACAAGTGCCTCACGTCCCTATGCAGCCGTGAAGCACTTGCTCCTGTGGAGGGCTCTCGGGCTTCACCCTCGAATCTCAATCATTTGCAGCTACAAGGGTTCGGCGTTAGTAATTTCGCAGTTGCAACAGCATGGCTGAATGTATGGGCACCTTGTTTACACAACCAAATGCACACATATAGCACCGGTGCCAGTGGTGCCAAATTATAGTTTTATATCTAAGTTATAAGTGTAGTAATTGTGTGTTGAAGGCGAACTATCGGTTATTTATGTTTCTTTCCGCCAACCAGGAGTTCTTACAGTTCTTCGCGACTGGCTGAAAAACAGTGCATCTGCTTGCACTATTTTTTTGTATCGTTGCACGCAGAATTGTATGACGATGCCAGTGATACACATATTGTTCAGGAAAAATGATTTTTGTGCGATATTTGATTGCTGAAATGAGAGCTGCTTTTCTGCTGTGCCTCCCGACTAATGGCTGCTTCGATGCCGGACACCTACCATTCGACGTGTTCCTCGTAACGTAAAGCCCACGGGGACAATTATCAGAGGCCAAAATACCCCTTTAGAAAATTTCAATCGATATGAAAATGAAATGGGCTCATCTGAGACCCAGTGACAACCATCCTGCCAAGTTTCATCCCAATCCTTTATTCAGTTTCGGCAGCACTACTACACAGACAGACAGGCACACACGGCCAAATGCACGATGGACGTTAAGACAGACATTTAATTTCTGACGTCCCAGTGCTTCCCTGGAATATAACCTGCAATATTACATGTCACATCCTGGTTCCCCGCTTTATTACAGGATGAAGAAGGACAGGGGTGAAGTAAAACAGTTGTCCAAATGTCTGACCGACGCAGAAATCAACTCAGATTCTCTCAGTTTCGATTTGGATGTGTTAGCTCCTCTAACGCCAGCTTGTCTGATGTTGTTATGAGTGAATACAATCCCGTCTTGTTTGTAGATAGCTAGTCTGCATATAGTGACACACATACACACACCGCACACACACACACACACACACACACACACACTTATTTGGAGTTATCCTTCTGCTATCGAGGACGATGCCTGTTATAGGGATGGTGTGTTTCTCACTGTCTTTGGTGCCAAGTGTGTGCCTGTGCAGATCAATCCTGAATCCACAAACTCTGCCACACAGTCGGCATATCAAGTCCGGGTTTGCTGGGAGAACTCTGTTTTGGTTGTGCCTCCGTTGTCTACGCTCTTCTCTGGCCAGGTTCTGAACTTCTTCAAGATGAATGGTTCCTTCGCCTCAGGGGGATCTCCATTGTTTTCTGCCAGAGACATTGGTTTCAAGAACTTTTGGTATGATGTTGCATTTCTTCAGAGTTGACCTTTTATAATCTTTATATCTCCCCTTCTGTTCTTCCGGGTTGCAACATGCTGCAGCGAGTTGGAATTCCAGAACCTGGAGGGGGTGGTGTTCAGCCATGTGGAACACGTGTCCGACCCATCACAGCTGATTTTCCAGCGTGGTTTCAATGCTGGTTGACTTCGGCCACTGGAGAATTTGTGAGTGAGGAACTTAATCCTCCCATGTGAGTCCTAGGATAATCGGTAAGCATTGGATGTGAAACAACTCAAGCTGTTTGATGTGCTGCTGGCACGTAGTCCAGGATTCAGCACTGTACAAGAGGGTGGAGAGGCAAAAGGCTGTATATACTGATATCTTTTTCTCGATTCTCAAGTAGGTGCTCTCTAAGACTCTGCACCTGAGATGTAAAAAGAAAAAAAAAGAGGCTAAAGGGTGGCTGATTTGTGCAAAGACTTCTGCATTAATGTTATGTTTATCCTTGAGCACATTTCGATGGTACGTGTAATTCCTCACCTGTTTTACATTTTCGTCATTTATCTGAAATGCAAAGGCGCTGCTGGATTGTTTCTCTGATGTATCGTTTCTATTTTATTGACAATTATTTGATGCCCCATCGTATGGTAGATGTTGAAGATGATGGAGAGACTCTGTTGCAGGGGGTCTGTTTTTTTTTTTTTTTTTAATAACAGACCAGTGGAAGGAAAAACAAATCAATTAAAAAAAATCCATAAACCAGATTACAGGTGTCCTCCACTCATTGTAACAGATGGAGTTGTACAGGCGCAGGTTGAAGTTTGAGGGGAAACCACTCTGGAAGGGAGTTCCAGAGAGAAGCAGTTCAGAGAATAAAAGAATTCGGATAGGTGGATGTTCTGCAATATGGCTCTGTGACGTTCAAGTCATGCGCGCTGCGAGATGCCCGTGTAGCGCGGGGGAAGGCGTGGAGAGGTGGCACAATGGATGCAACTATGTCTGAGCATTTGCCATAAAAGTATCTGGAAAATAATTAAAGGGAGGCAACATTCCTCCTTACTTGTAGGGGAGACAGTTCATTTGAAATAGTATGGTTATCAGTAATTCTAACAACTTTGTTCATAATATTGTCCAGTTGTTTTTGTACAACCTCTCCATATCCACTCCACAAGAGTGACCAATATTCGAGCTGAGAGTGCAAATGACTTGTAAATTATAGTTAACTGCCTGTCACTGAAGAAGGTATAGACTCCGTACAATAATCCAAGTTTCTTTGAAATGGTTTTAGTAAGTGATTTGACACTGGAGGTCTAGCTGAGGGTATTGTTAAGTGAAACACCGAGAATTTCATTACTTATAGAGATAGGAATATTAGTAGCATTAAAGGTAATATAGGAATCAGACAATATCTGTCTATTAGTAAATTGTATATATTTGTTTTTTCAAGTGCAAAATGAGACAATGTTATTTTGACCCCATTCAATGATCTTAGATAAGTCTTGATTAATGGAGCTTGCTGTACTGAGTTGTGAGTCAGAGATATTAAACTTTGTGAATAGATGTTTAAGTGTGAATGAACTGTGAAGTGTTGATTCATCTTCATATGAAAGGACGGGATTATGGGTGATAGATAAGAATTAATTAATATGAATAAGGAACAGGGTTGGAGCCAGAACTGATCCTTGTGGCACACCGGCATTAATCAAGTGGAAATGATGACAGGCCATAGCAAGGGAGTTTAGATTGCAGGGAACAGTGCCACACTCTGTCAAAAGCTTTAGAAATATCAAGGGCTATTGCATGCTTTTCTCCATGTTTGGCAGTTGACTGATGGATGGTATGAGTCAGAAGATTGAGTATATCAACAGTGGATCTTTCATGGTAAAAACCGTACTGTCTATCACTAATTAAGTTCTTGGATTCAGTGTTTAACTATGTCCTTTTAACTTACAGTCTCAAATACTTTACCAAGAGAAGATGTGATAGCCACTGGTCTCTAATTAGAGTGGTCAAAGGTACTTCTTTTCTTCAGAATTGGGTGGATATTGGCATCTTTCTAAGAACGAGGGAATGAAGAGGTTCATATGCATAGAATAATATAACTAGAACAGGAGCAAGTTCTGGGGAACACTTCCTCAAAGCAATTGGAGGTATTTCATCTGGACCTGGAGCTTTGTTGGTTGGTAAATTGTCTAGGATGGATTATGCATATCTCGTCTGTATCTTAAGTGAAACAGTTTCGGTAGAGTCAAGTGCTAGTACAGGGACGTTCTGTCCGACTTCCTCTAGATAGAATTTGTGGCAAATGTACTGGCAAGGATTTTCGCTTCATCACGCGAAAATCCTCTTATAGAGTTACCATCAGAAGATTTTAGTAGGGGAATGGGTGAGGACTTGTTAGAGTTATTATTGAAAGAACTGAGAGTTGACCAGAATATTACACTGTCATTTGGATTATTTAATATTTTGGTTTACCGAGATGTGTTACTGGTTCTGCCTCGTTTCTAGCAATTTTAGATTGACTGGGCTATTCAGATGTTTTTTTATATTTTAAGTAAAAGCTAAATGCAAAGTACTTTTGGGTCGTTGCTCTGGCACAATTGCTGTCAAACCATTTTGGGGAGTTCGATGTTTTAATGAACTGTTGACTGGGTATGACCAGTTCCATACCAACTTGTATTAAGTCATTAATGTTGGACTGGGTAGAATTGATGTCGCTGAAGAAAGACTGCCATGGAACGCCAGGAAGATAATTTCTAAATCCATTTCAGTCTGTCCTGTCAAAGTGCCATCTGGTTACTCTGGTTCAGAATGGGTAGGTTTGTGGAAACTGACAAATGAGTCTTTGACAAAACTGGTCGGGGGATCCAAGTGGTGACAGTGTTTCCGTCCTGTACTGATACGGATTATTTGCTAGGAATTGGTCCAAGACATAGGCATTATGGTCAGGATTATCAGATATTCTGGTTGGTTGTTTTACCAACTGCGTGAGATTAAACGATTCTGCAAACAACTCACATTGTAGACCAGCATCGTCAGTCCTGGCAGAATGCAATAACCATTCTACATTATGGACGTTAAAATCACCCAAAACGGTAATTTCAGTGGTAAGGGTGAAGTTAAAGTTGATCAACTATGTGGATATGGAGTCAAATATGCTTGGTTCTGAAGAAGCATTGGGGAAGTGCTTAACAATACAGATATATTTTGGTAATATTTAGATAATTTAATTTACACAGTGAACAATCAAAAGTAGTTGAAGTTTAGAATAGTGTCAATTAGAAATCCAGATTTGATGTAACAACAGGAACCACTCTTGTCATGGAAGTTTGTGAGGAGACGGTAACCAGGAAAACAAAATGTGGATATGTCAGTACAGGGAGAGATTGGGGGTTTCTATTAGGAACAGGGGTGGAGGGGATGTAGACTGGAGGAAAAAGGGAATGGAATTCAGATTGGTACAGTACTAAGACCATACATATTGGTGAAATGTAAGGCCGAACCTGAGCTTCGCTGCTGAGGAGCATTAACAGTGTTTGCAACAACCGCTATTGGCACAGTCACTTGATTGCGACCTGGATGACCCTGTGCCTCCAGCCCTACCCTTCTGGTGGTGGCAATCCGAGATACAACCGAATTTGCTGATAAAAACGTAGCGGCCATTGGTAAGGTGCTAAGGGGAGATGGAAATAGGTGTGATATGTAATGTGCATGTAGTTGAAGGCAGAGGTATTATGAGAGTATGCTGGCCTATTCTGTATTAATGAAAACACTGAAAATGTTCAGCAAAGGAAGATGGTGAGGAACAGGTCCTGAGGGCTGGTGAAATGGGAGCTCTAGCTCTCCCTACCACAAGTTTGCCATCCACCTCGGGAGTGCCTCCCTCTTCGACTGGTGCTACAGTCTTCTCTCTATAAGTCTACTCCCTCTGTGCAAGGACATCACAGTCATCAGCATATTGTAGCTCTAGGAAAAGAGCGTTTCAGTCTTTGATTTGCTTGAAGACGCCTGAGATTAAATTAGTTACCATCTAAATGGAAATGCAGTTTTATTCCATCATCGGTGCTCATTTGTTGGTGACTTTTTAAAGGGTGACAGCAGTGAGACTAATGTTGAAAATGACAGAAGCCAAAACACATCCTTGGTTTACATGCAAGTCCACACTGTAAGATTCGGATTTGCTCCTACCTGTGGAGACAAGAGCATTCATGTGGTGAACCAGGCTCCACAGAATGGTAAGGAAATTGTTTGGAACTCTAAATTTTGAGAAAAAAGAGTCCCATAAAATTTCTTAGTTGACAGTGTCCAATGCTTTTGCAAGATCATAGAATGCAATATATAAATCACGGTTCTGCTCTTGGCATTTCTCTTGTGTCCGTTGGGCGACAAAGATCATGTCACAGACACTTTGTTCCTTCCGAAATCCACATTGTGTTTCAGGAAGTGTTGCCTTAGTCAAATGTTTTGTCATTTGGGATAACAATATCTTGGCTAGTGCTTTGCTAGCATTCACAAGGATGGAGATACCTCTGCTGTTGTCTCAGTTTGAACTGTCCCCTTACTTCCTGTAGACGGTTACAATATCAGAAGTAAACCACTCAGATAGAATTCGTTCATTGTTCCAGATAGACGGGATATGATCATGGTGGTGCTAGTAGAGTAATTGGCCACTGTCTTTGACTAGTTCAGATGGTATGCCATCAAGCTCGGGGCTTTTGTTATTAACAGATCTAATCGCCTTAACAGTTTTTGTGAGGGTAGGTGGGACATCGAGATTTGCCGCTGGAGTAGCATGTAGGATGTTATCAAGAAACCTATACTTTGTTGGGTTTCTGCTACTCAGTAGGTTCTGAAATGCTGTTCTTATCTGTCTAGGATTGCTAGCTTGTCTTTCAGGAGCTTTCCTTTGGCTGATCGAATAGGGGTTATGTTGTGTCTGGTTGGCCGATAGGTGTTTTTTAACCCCTACACCGCGGGGTTGTCGGAGGT